>CAKNYM010048669.1:0-12971 GCA_932195095.1 Andricus curvator
CCTCTTCGTACTACCTTCCTTCACTCTTTCTCTGTAGGTACAATCATTGCTCTGCGGCTCTAAGGGTAATGATTTTAAATCTATTATCCTTGCAGCTTCTCCATGTTATCTCAAAACATCGGTAAAGTAGAAGCAGGGATTCTGACATGATTTACAAAATAACAAATTAATATAAAATGATAATACTTTTGAAATTTCAATCCTTATGTTATTTGTACAGAAAAAAAATTAGTGACAATATTAAAGGTTTGCCACAATAATTAATTTTAATGCTAATTTTGTAATTAGGTAAATATTTATTTTTCCAATTTAAATTTCACATTCCGGTGTATTAAGTAAAGATGATATCAATGTTTCTTTAAAATGGATAAAGAAACATGTATTAAATTTTCATTTTCTTACAGCAATCAATTCTGTGTAAAAATTAACTCCAGAAACTTATACTAAATTTTCACTTACATTCAAAACTTTTTTTTCTTCACGGAAAAAAAAAGTGCTGGAAATTTTCATTGACCGAGTCTGTGACTTTAGGATAGGTCTAAAAGCATTTGAAAATTGGAAAATATCGTATTGGAAAATCACGCAAATAGTGCTTGAAGAAATATAAGACTTCTTGGATTGCGTCCAGCATAGTCAGTGAAGCACTCCTAGACTCCATCAACAAAATATCAAAGACAAATTTGTAAGTCGTTCAACACTGCAATATTAAATTCTCGAAGACAGTCAAGGAAGGGTTCATAGACTGTCAAGCTAGCCATTTATGCTAATAAAAAATAAAAAATTCTTTTTAAATTTATAATATTATTATTTTTAACTTATATATTTATTTAAACATAATTTAACACACACAATTACTACTTATATTAATCGCACGCTTTTTACGCTCTAAAAAATCGGACGCACGCTGCGGGGATTAGAACTACCTATACTGTAAACAGAAGACTAACGCAACTCATTCCTAACGCTCAAGCCACTCGGCTAATCATTCGCAATGAAAACACGGTAAAAAATCTTGGCGTCGTGCTACAGCTGGAAACTGCTTGGCCGCGTAAAAACAATCTGAGTGAGGGCTGCGAATTAGACAACTTGCTGCGAGACTGACTTTGCTTAATAAATTAATCACATTGTTTAAACAATTTTTGTTTAAATAATTGAAAAATATAATTTTTCACGGAAAATTAATTTTTGACCAAGGGATGATTTTACGTAAAAGAATGTTTTTTCTTAATTTAAACTGAAATTGTTTAAATAATTTTTCAAATTTGTGAGATATAACAGAAAAACTAATTGCACTGTTCGATTCTATGGAAAAAATATAAAATCTATGTAATGGAAATTTTTTCAGACAATTTCATATTTAGTATGAATAAATAATTACATATTACTACGGCACATGATAAAATTTCTGTTTAAAAACTAAATTGAGTTATTTTTATTTTTTAAATTAAAATAGGTTGAAGAAATTTATAACGAGTCAACAAAAAATCAAACTTTTCGTCCTTTGTGCTCTTTTTGTGAGATGCACTGTCTATACGTTGCAGCGTTATAAACAATTTATTTTAATAAACCTGATGTATTTACCAAATTATATCTATAAATTATTTATAAACAAAATTTTTAACTTGGGCAAAAACTTAGTTGCATTGATACACTTAAAAGATGAAAGAATTATTGAGATAGATTCGAAAATACTTTTTATAGATCGTTATTTAAAAAATGGTTATTTTAAATGAAATTTTTGATGAGAAGTAGCAATTTTAACCACAATCCACGAAAATTATTTTGGATTTTATATCAGAATAATAAATTTTGTTAAATAAATAAGGAAATTGTTTAAAAAATTGTTGTGTATCTTTTTGAAAAAAAATAACCCAGATATTCGATTCGTAATATCTCGGGGACCTCTCAGTATTTCAAGAAGTATTAATGGTGACTCGATTAACTTGTAAAAAAAATTTTTATTATTTATTAAAATTATAAATGTGAAAATGGCTTTTATGCAAATGTTTTTGTAATGAAAAACAAACACATTTTATTATATTATGAGACACATTCTTATATGTTATTTTTATAAATATTTTATGTACAGAAATACGAACTTGAAAATAAAATCTGCTTACATCCACTTTTTTGCAATGTAATAATAGCCATCTTCTAATTTATTTTTAATAGAAATAAGTGTATTATAAGTAATATCGCGAAGATTGAAAAAGACGTAGGAATACTTAATACCACTAAAAATTTTGAAGCCTTTAAACGTTCGTTTAAGAAACAATCGTGCAACTTTGTTAAAGGAATTTGATATCTAGCAGAACAAGGTATCAAGTGAATAAAATTTGTCACCTCAACTAAATCTTGGAGATCTAAATCCTTTATGCGACCAGTTGTAAAAATAAACGATCGATTTTTAATTCGAGGAAAGGCATACCTTTTTCATCATAAATAATCATTTTAAATCGTTCTTAATATATTTATACGTTTCACAATAACTTTTTGTTGTAAACAATTTATTTGAAAATTTAATCATTTTAAATAAGCAAGCCAATGATAACCAATCTCCGAGGTTTGGGAACACTGAATCTTCGTCCACTGTCTACTACATTCATACCAATGTGAATTTGTCACTAAACGCGACTGACCGCGCCTCTGCAAATTCTCGCAGATAGTCATGGAGTGTTTCCCTGACTCGTATTCGAGTTCTTTTTTTCTGAATCACGCACTTATTCAATTCATGTGTTTGAAAATATAAAGAGTTTTTTATAGCCATTTCATGACTGTATACATTTTCTTTGTAAACTGCCTGATAAGAATTCCAAGACTGTTATTCCTTGACTGTGCT
This sequence comes from Andricus curvator, assembly GCA_932195095.1. Lineage (NCBI taxonomy): Eukaryota > Metazoa > Arthropoda > Insecta > Hymenoptera > Cynipidae > Andricus > Andricus curvator. The sequence continues at coordinate 2,840 of CAKNYM010048669.1, forward strand.
TGAAAACTTCCATGACTTTTCTTAATTTTTCCATGAAAATTTACGACCACTTTATAGAAAGTATACGAGACTTTATAAAAATGATGGCCCGTCCAAAAGTCCAGGACTAATCTAGGAAATGTTCCAAGACTTATTTTTTCCGTGTTGGCAAATGTATAAATGTTAAGGTTGCAGGGTTATAAATAAAAGCATTGCTATTATTTTGCAACGATAAAAATCTAATAATGTCAGAATTTATTAGATTGATCTTTTAAATCTGGAACGCTTGCGAAGTTAAACAAAATCGAATATAACCGATAAAGATTATATAATTTCTAATTAAAAGCCTTCAATGTTAAATGATTTTTAATTGAAACCTTCAAAATTAGGAATTTTTATTTTACATTAGAAGTCATAATTTTTAATAGAAAACGTTCTAATTGGAATAATTCTTATATTAAAAAATTAAAAACTTTAATTAGAATTTCTAATTAGAATTCTAATTCTAATGCATAAAATAAGTCTTCACTCATTAAAATATGTAATCATTTTTACACTCTAATCATTTATGATTGAGAAAGTATTACAATAGGCCGAAATTTCTCACCTCAGTTTTTGAACGCATCTCCACGTTTTGAGACCCCCTGAAGCCGAAAATCAAGTTTTTGCAATGGCGTCTGTCTGTATGTCCGTAAACATGATAACTCTCGAAAAAATGAACGGATCAAATCGTCGAGCTTTGGCAAACTTTTTTGTATTCTAAAAGAAAGAGCGAGTTTGTTAACCAACGACAGATACGTGAAGAAAGTTTAAAAGAAGAATTGAAGCTTTTTAAAATATCTACAATTTCTCCCTCAACCATTTTTTTTATAAGACTTGATGTTTGAGTTTTATTTCTCGAAAATAATATGCAAGAAATCCTACAAAATTTCTTCTGAGCATTTTTTGTTAGGATTTGTCATTTTCGGGCTTATTTGTCGAAAAAGCTGTAAAAAAAATAAAAAGCAAATTTTCGGAAAAACAGCGTGAGATACGGAAAAAAGTTGTATGGTTGAATTGCAGCTTTTAAAATGTCCTTAAAAAATTTCTTGAACCATTTTTTGATGGAATTTGTCATTTTTTGTTTATTTATCTAAAATTACCCTTTCTCTACTTCTTTAGGTCAGGAAATATTTAAAGATAAACGACTAATCGTGAAATAAGGGCGGGTAGAAATATTATGTCAAAATATTTTGAAATACAAGAGGTATTTCCAACAGTATTGTCTCAATATTTCGGAGAAAATTCTGGTCTTCAGCACTGTATACTACAACAGGTAAAGAGAAGTAGTTATTATACAATGCCGTGGAGGCTGGGGTCCTTTTAAACTGTAAACAGTCATCATTAGAGATATGAGCCTGAAAATCTTTAATGGAAATTTTCATTTTTTTAATTAAAAAAATCTGCCCGCTTCGCGGGCACATTCTCATGGCGCGCTTCGCGCGCGGCTCGCTTCGCTCGCAAGTTTGAGCGCGCCTAGGGCGCGCGACTGTTGGATCTCGCGCTTCGCGCTCGATCATATATTTATCTCGCGCTTCGCGCTCGATTATGTATTCACCTCGCGCTACGCGCTCGGGCGTATTTGCATCGCGCTTTACGCTAGGCTCCTCTAGATTTTTGAACTTCGTGTTCGACTTCGATGAAAAGAAAAAGTTTGTTTGCAAATATTATAAAATTATCAAAACCTCTACATATTAAGTGATTGTTAAATTTTCTTTTATTTTAGACTGAAAAGGAACTTTATTTACTCAAGGTTCTATCGACCTTAAGGAACACATTCTCATCCAGACACTCGCGCTTCGCGCTCGATATTTGATTTGAAAATCATTTGAACCGTATGATAGAAACAAAAAAGTTGGAGCGCACTTACGGCGTGCGATTTGGTAAATACACTGAGCGCGCACTTTGTGCTTCGTGTTATATGTTCTTCATATACAAATTACTAAATTTGTATTTGATTTCAAATGAAAAGTAATGATATAATTGAGGTGACAAATTTTATTAGTTAAAATTTTATTTTAGCTTGTGCCGTTTATCAAAAAAGTTAATTTTTTCATTTTGAATATATTCTTACCACAAAAATTGATTACGGGTGTGTAAGTCTTTTTTGAATGCACAATTTTTGTTCATTTATATGTTTTCGTACCTTGCATTGTTTTTTCAAAACTTTGATTTTTTTTACTGTCAATGTTATTTTCACGAATAAAACAAAAACCACGCATCCTATCGAAACATGAGTCACAATAAATTTGTACCTCTTCCATGGATGAACAAATTTTGTTTCGGTCATTTTTTCGTAGCTGGTAATATTCGTCTGAAAATTTGATTTTTCTATTTTCAATGCTGTTTTTTACGAATAAAACAAAAACTACGCGTCATATCAAAAAGTGAATGATAAGAAATTTGTAGATCTTTTTTAGGTGCACAATTTTGGTGAGATGATCTTTTCTGGTATCTTGCATAGTTTTACAGCAAAATGGCTTTTTTGATTTTTCATTAATTTTTTGTGCGATCAAAATTTGAATTTTTTATTTTTCGAAAAATTCAAAAAGTTGGCATGAAAATATTATAGGGTGTTCAGGAATCAACGTTTTTCTCCTCTTGACTTTTTTTCATATCGTGCGTTTTTCGGCTTAAAATGTTCATTTTCGTTTGTTTTTTGGAATTTTGAAAATGCTATAACTCCAGTAATTTTTTTTTTATCACGAAAAGTCATAAGAATATTTTGTTCGTCATTTTACGTACTACTAATAACCGTACATAGAATTTTCAAATCTTCCAAAAAAGTGGTCTCAAAAATTTTCAAAATGTGCTCACTTTTTGGATTTTCATCCAAAATAGCTGGTTAACGAACTCGTTCTCTATTTTTCGGCCATAAAAAAGTGTGCCAAAGCTCAATCAAATCTGATCATTTTTTCGAAAGTTATCGTGGCTACAGACAGACAGACAGACAGACAGACAGACAGACAGACAGACTACAGACAGACAGACACCTTCGTAAAAATCGTTTTTTCTGACTCAGGAGGTCTCAAAACGTGGACATTTGATGAAAACCGACTATGTCAAATTTTACATAAAACCAATACCTTCTCATTAGAATGAGAATGTAAAAATTTAGAAATGTTCAAACAGTTAATTGTAAACATTGTCATCATAACAAATTGTAAGTTGGTACTATTAGTTTTCGTTATGAAAAAGTTAAAACTTTTTAAAGTAAAAGACGTGTGGCCTAAAGTAAACTATTTCAATAGTAAATATTTTTAACATTATATCAAATATATTATAATTATATCGAAGTATCTGGGCTAAGCTAAAATATTTGTGCTAACACTTTTTATTCAAATAATGTTTGCTTATTAGGGACCCTACTTAAATTACGTAACAGCTCAAAGAGGTGGGAGGGGTCGAGATATTTTGCTACGATTCATGACGGGAGGGGGGGGGGGTCTTTCATTCATGTACGTAATTTTTGGAAATTCGCAAATGAAACAAATAACTCGCAGTAAGTATACATAAATTTAATATGAATTGTACGCGCCAAAGAAATCTGGTCAGTGAAAAACGAACCTAGCCAACAACAATTTAAAAAAAAAAAGTCAGAGAATTTTATTTTTCAGGGAAAAGTCGGGGAATTAACAAACAAAAATCTTAAGTCAGTGAATTTCTATAACTTTAAATAACTGTCAAGAAAAATAAATATGAAATATTTTTATTCCGTTTATAAAAGAATCTAGTTAAAAATTTTTACAAGTTTAACATTCTGGCAGTTGAATATTAACTTACATATTATTCTTATTAGTAATTTATTTGCCTTGTATTTATAATTATTTTTTTGCAGTTTCTTCCTCTTGAAGATTATCTTTTGAGTTATAAATTGTATTATTTGTTTGAAAATTCAACAATTTTGTTAAAAAATCATTCTTTTTGGTTGAAAATTCAACTGTTTTTTTCGAAATTCGTCTTTGAGGGTTAAAAATTCAAATATTTTCGTAGAAAATGTACTTTTTGTTCAAAATTCATATCTTAGTGTTGAACATTCAACTTTTTTGGGTGAAAATTCAACCATTTTTTTGAAAATTTGTCTTTTTAATTTAAAACTTCATTTAGTTTAGTAGAAATTGCATCGTTCTTGGATAAAAATGAAACAGTTTTGTTAAAAAATCGTCGTTTTGGGTTGATAATTCAAATATTTTCGTAGAAAATTTACTTTTTGTTTAAAATTGAATCTTAATGTTGAATTTTTAACTGGATTCTTTTTTGGATGAAAATTCAACTATTTTTTTGTAAATTTGTCTTTTTAATTTAAAAATTTATCTATTTCAGTAGAAATTGCACCGGTCTTGGAGCGAAATGCTACTGTTTGGTTGAAAATTTAACAATTTTGTTAAAAAGTCATGGTTTTTCGTTCAAAATTCAACTGTTTTCTTGGAAATTAGTCTTGTTGGGTTGGAAATTCAACTATTTTCGTAGAAAATTTATTTTTTGTTTAAAACTCATTTTTTGATATGGAAACGTCAATAAAATCATTTTTGGATGAAAATTGCATCTTTCTTGGATAAAAAAGGCAACTGCTTAGTTGCAAATTAATCTTTTTTGCCTAACTTTGTTAAGAAATAACTTTTTTGTTGAAGATTAATATTTTTAGTTGAAAATTCATCTCATTGTTTGAAAATTTAACTATTTTATAACAAATAATTTTTTCTGAAAATTAATATTTTTTGGTTGAAAATTCCATTTTTGTACAGAATATTCGTCTTTTGGCTTGCAGGTTCGACGATTTGGATAACTTTTTTTTCTTTCATGACTGAAAAATCTTTATTTGTTGAAATGTCATCTGCTTGGTTTTAAAATTCATTTTTTTGGATGAAATTTAATTTTTTTTTTTTGCTTGAAATATCAACTATTACACTTTTTTCTTCCAAATTCATCTTTTTAGGTGGAGAATTCAATTATTTTGTTGAAAACTTAAGTTTTTGCTTCCTCATAGAGGAAGCTTTGTAATGGTAACATTTTCAAATTCATTTAATTAAACCTTCCTCAATTCAAAAATGTATAATACAATGTTCTAAGCAATTGTTTGGCTCTGTGTGTGGATGTGTGTGTGTGTGTGTGTCACGGTTTGATGAAATTTGGAGGGCTTATTTTCCTCACTAATATCTTAAAACTGACCTAAAGATTTCTAAAAATATTTATTCCATTTTTTTTAGCACTGAATAATTTTTTTAAAATCGGTTTTTTATAGTAAAACTTTGTTCATTAGCATAATTCAAAGTTGATGCAATAATATAAAAGATTCCTTGATTCGAGACGAATCGATTGACCTATAATATTGATACGTTTTTTTGAAGAGTAGGGAAGTTATGGTAATTTATATATTTTTAAAATCGTTTTTTTATGGTAAAAATGTTCTAATTCTCATAATTTATGTTAATGCGAGAATAGAAAAGTTGTGTTGATTCAAGACGAATCCATTGACCCATAGCATTTATACATTTTATTGAAGAGTAAGGAAGCTATGGTAATGCATAATATTTGAAAAATCGGTTTTTTATAGTAAAATTTTTTTCATTAGAAAAATTCAAAGTTGATGCAAGAATATAAAAGATTCCTTGGCTCGAGACGAATCGATTGACCTATAATATTAATACATTTTATTAAAGAGTAGGGAAGTTATCGTCATTTATATTATATATAAAATCGATTTTTATAGTAACATTTTTTTAATTCTCATAATTTTAAGTTGATGCGAGAATAGAAAAGTTATGTTGATTCAAGACGAATCGATTTTCCTATAATATTAATATATTTTATTAAAAAGTAGGGAAGTTATGGTAATTTATATATTTTGAAAACCGGTTTTTTACAGTAAAACTTTTTTCATTATCATAATTTAAAGTTGATGCAAGAACAGAAAAGATGTTGTTGATTCGAGTAGAATCGATCGACTTATAATATTAATACATTTTATTGAAGAGTAAGGATGCTAGGGTAATGCATAATATTTGAAAAATCGGTTTTTTATTGTAAAACTTTTTCCATTAGCATAATTCAAAGTTGATGCAAGAATATAAAAGATTCCCTGTTTCGAGACGAATCGATTGACCTACAATTTTATTAAAAAGTAGGGAAGTTATGGTAATTTATATATTTTTAAAATCGTTTTTTATAGTAAAAATGTTCTCATTCTCATAATTTAAAGTTAATGCGAGAATAGAAAAGTTGTGTTGATTCAAGACGAATTGATTTACCCATAGCATTTATACATTTTATTGAAGAGTAAGGAAGCTATAGTAATGCATAATATTTGAAAAAACTTTTTTTTATATTAAACTTTTTTCACTAACATAATTCAAAATTGATGCAAGAACGGAAAAGATTCCTTGATCGAGGAAAATCGATTGATCTATAATATTAATACACTTTATTGAAGATTAAGGAAGTTATGGCTCATTTATAATATTTGAGTCATCTGCTGCAAACAGAAAAACTTTTTTCATCGACATAATTCAAAGTGGACGCATGAATAGAAAAGACTTTTTGATCATAGATTTTTAAATAGAGTAATTCTGACAATTTTTGTAAAGAAATCATAAAGTTGGGAAAGGGATAGGGTGCGACAGAACTTTTCCCTTCCCTTTTCCAGCTCGAAAAATTATCATTTCGAATACAAAATTTGATTTGTCTGATTTGTCGCTGTGTTAAAAATTTTTTTGTATTTTTCAGCATTTTTTGAACGGCCCCTATATATATGAGGTGTCAAAAAATGGTGTCTTCAAAGTATATATCATTCTACGCAGAATTTCACGAAACGTATAAATCAATAGCATCTCAGAAAAATATTTTTGGTGCCTTTTTTGAAAATCTTAAGGATCAGTTATATCTCTGGCTGGTCTGAAAGATCTAAATTCTAAAATTCAAACAAGAAACCTAAAACTTGATGCAGGAAAGTGTCCTTGAAATTTTCACTCAATAGCTTTTATTAGCATTAGTAAATTTCCCGAGTACCCCATCCTTTAAATTTAACGATTAAACCTGGAGATGCAAAGAAAAGCAGGTATACATTTCGGGCGAGAGGGCGGGGTACTTCTGATACTCCTGCCCAATGGAAAATTTACAACTGGCGCAGCATTGGGTCAGTACTGGCCAGAGTTCGACAGCATTGGCGTGGTGCTGGTAGCCAATACTGGCGTCGATGTGGCGTAATCTTGGGATGATAACGCTGTTCAGTACTGATTGCCAACTTCGGGGCTGTACTAAAATACTGTACTGGGCATTAGTATTGGCGCAGTAATGACTATGAGTACTGTGATTTAGTACTCAGGCAGTCGTGGGTATAAGTATTAGTGAAGGACTGGAAGTAAGTATTAGCACAGTACGGCAAATGAGTACAGTCAAATAAGCCGGAGGAATACTGAACACCAGTATTGGCGCTGTAGTGGCATGGGCAGAAATGATAATGATGTTCAGTACAAACTACCAGTATTGCTACTGCACTGACGGCCTTCGCGATTTCCAGCTTTGCTTTCAGACATGATGAGGCATTTTATCGGATTGAAAAAATTTGTTTAAATCAAAGTAAGTTTAATTTTTAAAATACATAAACTGAATACATATTAAAACATAATTAAATTCTTAGAGATGAAAATAAATGGAAATTTAATTTTGAAGACGTAAACATTCGAAATGGCAGAAAAGTTCATGTAAAAAATTTTATTTCTGTAAAATATTTGAAAAATGTATCTGTCTGAATCCCTGAGGAGCATTAAAAAAGAAAAAACATTCAAAATATTTAAATTAACACCTATTCTTTAACAATTGGTGTTATTTTAATTATTTTTTATGACACATGTATGATTTCAGCCCTTTTCGATGCCTATGAAGCGGGTCTAAAGCTCTACTTTTTACGAACTAAAAAGAGACGTCCGCAAATTAATATTCATGCCTTTTTTTATAGTCTGTTCTACGCCAGTACCATGCCAGTACTCTGTCCAGATCCGGCAAAAATACATGGGACAACAGTTCGCCATATGTTAAAATTTTTACGACACCAGTATCATGCCAGTACTCCGCCGAGATCCGGCACAAAGTCGTGAGACAATAGTTTGCAGTTTCTTATAGTGTGTACTACACCAGTATCATGCCAGTACTCCGCCGAGATCCAGCAAAAACCTTGGGACAACAGTTCACCGTTTGTTAAAATGTGTACGACATCAGTATTGTGCCATTACTCCCCCTGGTCCAGCAGAAGATCGTGACACAATGGTTTGCCGTGTTATGTAGACTGTACTACGCTAGTATCATGCCAGCACCCTGCCAAGATCCGGCGCATATCCGTGAGATAGTGGTTTACTATTTGTTACATTCAGATCTGTGCCCTAGACTGTGCTATCATCGTGTCGCCATTGGGCTTGAAGTTGGCATTAGCCCGTAGAACCAGGGCCGATTTTTGTTTAATACGGCACAGAATCCATACTGGGTCGATACTGGTCTGCCGATATTGAAACTTAGATTAGGCACAGTGCAGATCCTGTGTTAATATCCGTACTACGCCAGGATTGGCTAGCGAAGTGTTGGAGCATTGCTATTGGCGCGCTACCGCGCAAGTTGTAAGCATCGGCCCAAGTCTGTAATTTCCTATTGGGTGTTAGAAATTAGATCCCATGATTTTGTTATTTTTCCTTAAATATTTTATATTTCTTCAACACGTCATATCTACCTATAATTCTTTGAATTTTTATAATTTCAAAAGCAAATTTTTATCTAGCATAATAACGTACATAATAAGGTATAATAAGACAATATGAATTGCGAATTGAATTCTCTGTATCAACTCTCGTTCTGCCCGCATGCGCGCCGCACAGTGGGCTTTTTTGCAAAATTTACTTTCAAAACCTAATATCTCTCCAATGAATTGACCAAAATGGATGTTCTTTGAACGAGATTAAAGCTTAATAAATGTACAATAGGGAAAAATTATAGAGAACAGTTTTCTCGAATTTCCCAACCTGGAAAATGCGGGAAAAGACCGTCATTTTTTAACAAAAATTACAAAATTGTACTAGCATTACAAACAAAAAAGTTTTGCTTAGTGCAAGACATCATATTTTATAGATTTTTTAATGCTGAATCTAAATCTGCCAGGAAAAATAGCGTAGCGTTTTTTCTTTCCGAGAGAAATGCGGTTAAATATGAAAAATCCAATATGGAGAGACACACGTCGGAAACATGATGGTAATTTAACGAAGTTTATTATCTTTAGGTTTTTAAGGTCGCTGAATCCAAATCTGACGTCAGAATTACAAAATAAAGAATGGCGGGTGCAATATGGCGGAAAAAAAGTTTTGAAAAATTTAGGAAAATTGACAAAATTGTCCATATTTACGTTTTCAAGGGCTCTCAATTCAAATCTGACGTCAGAATTTTAAAATAAAAAATGGCTGATCCAATATGGAGGAACAAAAGTTGGAAAAATGTAGGCAACTTTACAAAATTGTCCATTTTTACATTTTGAAGTTCGCTGAATCCAAATCTGGCATCAGAATTAAACAATGAAAAATTGCGTATCCAAAATGGCGGAACAAATATTGAGAAAATTCTATTTTTAAAATTATTGCATGAATACAATTGTAGTTACAGACACGTTACATTAAATCAACATATGTCCTAATCTCAAATACCTATTTTCTCCAATAATCAATCTTCATCACTTAAATATATATATCATCGCTTAAATTTCCATTACTCAGGGAACTGGCATCACTTTCGTCATTCTCTTCTTCTATATTTATACTGAAAACATATTTTTAAGGAATTATCATAAAATGAATGTGTCAATTTTGTTGTCAAAAACGTAAAAAATTATAAACAAGAAGCCGAAGAAGCAAAAAAAAAAGAGTAAAAATAACATAATCTTTGGCGAGAAAACTTCACGAAATAATGTAACAAATGCATTTTATTTTTCGATTTTCGTTTCACTAAATCTGACCTATCATTTTTAATTTTGAAATTTTAACATCGCATTTGGATTCAGCGACCTCAGAAACGTGAATATGACTTATTTTGTGAAGTTGCCCAAATATCAATTTTTGTTCCGCTATATTGGAACCGCAAATCT
>CAKNYM010048670.1:0-56633 GCA_932195095.1 Andricus curvator
TATATATATATATTTATTTCGTCTATTTGAAGCATAGTTCTTGAAATATAAATGTAATAGTATAATTTTGTTAGAGGAATTATTTTAGTAAACAAAGATCAAAACGCATTCTGAAATAAAAGTCAGATTTTCAGTCACAATAAACTTTAGTTTAGGAGACTAAAAGAGTATACCAAAGGCCAATCGAATCGGTCAATTCTTTCGAAAGTTATCGTGCTCACAGACAGACAGACAGACAACCAGACAGACACCTTCGTAAAAACCTGTTTTTTGGGTTTACGGGGCCTCAAAACGTGGATAATAAATATAATACCTTCTCTAGATGAGAATGTAATAAAAAAAAGTCAAGTAAAAAAATGCTTTAATAATCTTAATGACAAAAAAATTCTTTTCCGCTATACAAAAACTTCCATAAAACGCACAGTTTTCAATTTATCCAATTCTTTTATGGTACTTTCGTACTCAGTGTCCAATGCGATATAACACTTCTGAAACAATAATTGAAAATATGTGAAGCAAAGAATTGAATTTCACTTATTTCACAAAGTCCTTAATACTTTTTCTCTTTAAATATTTAAAACGTTTAAAAACGATCTAAAAGTAATAAACAAGAAAGAAAAGTAAATACAAAAATGATTTAATAAACTTAATGACAAAAAAATGGTTTTTCGCTATACAAAAACTTCCATGAAACGCACAGTTTTCAATTTGCCCGATTCTTTTATCATACATTTTTACTCCGTTTTCAATTTAAAATAACAATTCCCAAACAATAATTTAATATATGTAAAAAAATGGTTCTTAAATTTGCATATTATCTACAGTTAAACCTCGTTTATCGGGACGCCCTCGAAATGTAAGCACCTCGTTTATCGGGATTCGGAGGGGTCTCCGAGGTGTTCTCCCACTATGTACTACCCCCAGCCTCAAGACGGGTTGTCATGACACCTTGCTGTTGTGTTATTTACGGGTTATGTCAAGTTATGTACAAGGCAAGAATTGCATGTGTACATAGGTTGTAAAGTATTTACAAAGGACCCCGCACCAAATGTACAGAAAAAAGCCTTATGATAAAAAATTGTAAAAAAAATTTTTTCTTGTATTTTCGAACCTGCAAACTAAAGATTCGAAATAAAAATGTCAGAAAAATTGACAGTTTTTAGACAAACACTTGTCCAAAGTTTCGATTTTTACATGTATTTTAATGGAAAAATGCTTATTTTAGCAAAATGTTTTTTTGTCTCAAAAACGCTATGATAGATTTGACTAAAACTTTTATATTTTGACGATCAGGCGTACCGAATCAAAAAATTCATACCCACGAACTAGAAAGATGAACGATTCTTCGGGTACACAGCATGTTTTTGGGGGTGTTTTTGTACCCTAAACATCCAAGTAGTAGTATACCATTAAATCCTCATTTCTTAGTAACTAAAATCAATAGAGATTTTTATTGAACTGCTACGGTATGAAACGACTTTCCAATAACTGAAGTAAGCGTACATAGCAAGAATATGTTTTGACCTCATTTTAGGGGATGTTTTACCATCCCTTAAACAATGAGTCTGAAGTTCCTAACGCATTAATCAATAACAAAAAATAATTTTATTTTTAAATGCATGAAAGCTGCTATTTTATGACGGAAAATAGTCGCGTACAACCCTAAAAACTTCTTAAAGCACTTTCAACCCCTCATCAGATATAAATCTCACCCAAGCTACCCCTAAATATTTTTTACATTCAACAAAACCAACCTAATTCAAAAATCCGCCCAGTTTTTGCTGATAATAATTTCAATTGATGCCAAAGGGGCACACATAAAGTGTCAACCCTTCAGCACATGTAGAACTCACCCCAGCCACCCCCGAATATTTTAAAGTTCAATAAAATCACCCAAATTCAAAAATACGCCAGGTTTTTCTGATAATGTTTTCAGTTGATGCCAAACTGACAAAAAAGTGTCTGAATCCGTCAGTACATATAGAACTCACCCCAGTTACCCCTACATATTTTTAAAATTCAATACAATCACCCTAATTTCAAAGTACACCAGGATTTTTCTGAAAATGTTTTCAGTTCATGCCAAAGGGGAAACGTAAAGCCTGAACACCTCAGCGCATGTAGAAATCACCCCAACCACCCCCTAATATTTTAAAAGGTCAATAAAATCACGCTAATCCCAAAGTACGCCAGGTTTTTTCTGACAATGTTGTCAGTTGATGCCAAAGGGGCAAAAAATGTCACAACTCCTCAGCACATGTAGAACTCACCCGAGTCACCCATAAATATTTTTAAAATTCAATATAAACCCCCCAATTCTGAAATGAGCCAAAATTTTCATAATTATTTATTCAATTGATGCGAACGGTTAACACAAAAAGTCTCAACACCTCAGTACATCTGGAACTCATCCAAGTCTAAATATTTTTAAAATTCAACAAAACCAACCTGATTCAAAAATCCGCCCAGTTTTTGCGGATGATAATTTCAATTGAAATTAGGGTGATTGTATTGAATTTTAAAAATATTTAGGGGTGACTGGGGTGAGTTCTATATGTGCTGAGGTTTTGAAACATTTTTTTGCTCCTTTGGCATCAACTGAAAACATTTTCAGAAAAATCCTGTGTACTTTGAAATTATGGTGATTTTATTGAACTTTTAAAATATTCGGGGGGTGGCTGGGGTGAGTTCTAAATGTGCTGAAGGGTTGAGACTTTATGTGTACCGCTTTGGCATCAATTGAAATTATTATCAGCAAAAACTGGGCGGATTTTTGAATTAGGTTGGTTTTGTTGAATTTTAAAAATATTTAGGGGTAGCTGGGTGAGTTTTATATCTGATGAGGGGTTGAAAGTGCTTTAAGAAGTTTTTAGGGTTGTACGCAACTATTTTCTGTCATAAAATAGCAGCTCTCATGCATTTAAAAATAAAATTATTTTTCGTTATTGATTAATGCGTTAGGAACTTCAGACTCATTGTTTAAGGGGTGGTAAAACATCCCCTAAAATTAGGTTAAAACATATTCTTGCTATGTACGCTTACTCCACTCATCGAAAAGTCGTTTCATACCGTAGCAGTTGAATAAAAATCTCTATTGGTTTTAGTTACTAAGAAATGATGATTTACATATGTTACTTGGATGTTTAGGGTACAAAAACACCCCCAAAAACATGCTGTATACCCAAAGAATCGTTAATCTTTCTAGTTCGTGGGTATGAAGTTTTTGATTCGGTACGCCTGATCGTCAAAATATAAAAGTTTTAGTCAAATCTATCATAGCGTTTTTGAGGAAAAAAAACATTTTGCTAAAATAAGCATTTTTCCATTAAAATACATGTAAAAATCGAAACTTTGGACAAGTGTTTATCTAAAAACTGTCCATTTTTCTGACATTTTTCTTTAGAATTTTTAGTTTGCAGGTTCGAAAATACAAGAAAAAATTTTTTTTAGAATTTTTTATCATAAGGCTTTTTTCTGTACATTTGGTGCGGGGTCCTTTATTTGGTTTTTCATGATGGATAATGAAGATAGAGATACAAACGAAGGTATGTAAAAAAATTGATATAATAAAACTCCTCAAATGAAACATCTAGTAAGTAGGCAATTTTGTTGCAAAGGAATCGCAATTTTAGATTTACAAAGTTTTATCTTCAATATTTTCTTTTTCATCCTTTCGAATTTTGTCGAAGTTATTTTTAGTTTTCATTCTCACAGTTTAATGTAAACTGTGCTGAGTTTTAGCCTTATTTTAACTTCGAAGTTTAATATTACAAATTTTCTTTTTTTCATTCTGTTACCGTAATTCTTTTTCAACACATCTTTGTCAAATTTATATACATGTGGATATTTAATTTTTTAGAATTTTAATGTTGCAATTCCTTTTTTCAAAATTTCTCAGAACATTATACATTTTCAAGAGTTGATTTTTAATTTTCAACTTACTTTGTTTCGCTAATATGATTTTTAGAATATTATATTACAAAAGTAAGCAAATTTTTTTTTTCGGGTTTTTTACAGATAATATCAGAAAGCAGCCAAAATACAAGCAACTGTCTTTAGAGCAAAAGTTGGATATTATTGATCATGTGAAAAGAGGATGAAAACAAGCTAAAATTGCTTCTCAATTTGAAGTCAGTAGGGTAGACTGGGTACGGTTGTGCCAGGGTACGGTTGTGACAGTCGTCATATTAGCGTAACTATAAGGAATACCCGGTTGAGTGGAAGGGGAAAGAGGAGCGGCAGGCCCTTCTGAACATGCTTCACAGGATTGCGTCAATTTTTGCGTGACATTGAAGCTTGCAGAGGACTACAGTACTTTTTAGCAGCAAAAAGTAAATATTTTTATTCGATTTCTTTTAGTAATTGTTGTTATATGTGTACAGATAGAGTAACAAGTGTTTTTTATCTTTATAGGTTACACATTAGTGGTTAAATAGAACTGATTACTTTGTACGATATTATTATTATGTTAATATTATTATTATGATTATTATTATTATTACCCCAAGCACTGTCACAACCGTCCCTGGGGTGTGGTCGGTTGTGACATTTTTTATTTTTTTTCTAATTTGCTCCTATAAATTAACCATTGTACTTAGGGACACAATGGTAGTATTTATTCGTAGACAAATATACATTTCACACTAAAAAATTCCTTTCATCCAGCTAACTGGCATACTGACAAAATTATAGTCGATCAAATGAAAATTGTCACAACCGTACCCGGTCTCCCCTACGACAACAGCATCACGCGTTTTTTGTAAGTGGAGAAAAATATAAACTGTCATCGCCTCAGAAGAAAATCTTAAAAAATAGAACACGAATTGACACGGGCAAATACAAAACTCTGGAGGCGCTTTTGTACGAGTGGATAAAACAAAAGCGTAATTTGGGCATTTGCATCTCTGGGCCTATCATAAAGGAGAGAAAGGGCCGCACTCATCCAAGGCCAGTGAAGGTTGGCTAGAAAAATTCAAGAAAAGACTTGGCATTCGTCAAGTAAGCGTTCAAGGAGAACGTTTATCTGCCGATGACAACGGAGCTGACGAATTCAAGGTGGAATTTACAAAAGGGATCGAGGAAGGGCAGTATTCGTTGGATAATATCTACAACGCCGATGAAACGGGACTCGTCGTGAAATCTCTTCCTGAAAAAACGTTGCTTTTGGCTGAAGAAAAAGAAGCACCAGGTCATAAGCAATCGAAGGAACGAGTCGCAATAATGAATTGTGCAAACGCTTCCGGAAGCCACAGAGTTCCTTCACTGCTCATAGGAAAATCTCTGCGCCCACGATGCTTGAAAAATGTTCCTGAGTCCCAATTGCCCTTGGTGTACTGGGCCCAAAATAATGCTTGGATGAACAGTGAGATTTTCATTTTAAACAGTGGCATTAATTATTTCATTAAATGAGACGTGCTTTTCTCGTAACATATAATATTCATGAGAACAAAATAATATACAAAAAATATAATAATCGAAACAGATTAATATCAGAATGTCTATTTTAATATTAAAATATTTATCTGATGTTTTTCATATTTTCCACGAAATTTAAGCTTTACTTGACAAAAAAGTTCAAATTTGCAATTAATCTATAATATATATATTTTTTGTTATTTCTGAATAGAATCCCCCTTTACGGTCGTATGAAATATAATCTGAAAATTACAATCATAGAAATTATTATACAATTACATGAAATATAATCTTTAATGAATATCCAATTATTTTATAAGACAGAGTGAGATAGTATCTCTTTTGTTGCGAATATGTTTTGATTTTTATTTTACGACTGTAGGTAATATTTTCGTGGACTGGTATCGAAACGTTTTTATACCTTCGGTTAAAGAGAAGAAACCTGGAGAAGATGAGAAGTTTATCCTTTTACTTGACAACGCACCCTGTCACCCATCGTCTGATACACTCAATAATATTGATCCTCAATTTAAAGTTTTTTTTTGCCTTCCAACGTTACATCCATATTGCAGCCGATGGACCAGGGGGTCATCGAGTGCATGAAACGAGATTAAAAAGCCTTATTTTTGAAGAAGTTGATTCTGCATGATTTAGATTCCCTAACCGCGATAAAAACTTTTCTGAAAAATTGGAATTTGTTTAATACAATTTCAACAGTGTCAGTTGCATGGTCATCAGTACCACAATATGCTTTGTCGAAATTATAGAAGAAATTACTGGGTGAAACTGCACTTCCAGCAGTTGCAAATGAAACAACTACAAGAATGACTTCCTTGCTGAGCCATCTTCACGGCTCAAATATTTATTCGGAAAACAATGTTGAAGAATGGATTCAAGAAGATGCGCCCGCACCAGCATGGCGCGAAATTTCTGATAGAGAATTCGTACAAAACTTTTCAAAGGTGAAATTTTTCAAATTTTCGAATTCTATGTTAAAGTATTTGATGATTAACAAAAGGTTTAATTAGAAGATAAAAATATAATAATCAATAAATAAATTATAAAATAAATTAATGAATGTATAACTAAAACATTAATGAATAAATATATAATAAATCATTGAAAAAATAATAAATCGTATCTTCAGGAGGCCAAGACGATTCTCTGCCACAAGAAACAGTGATGGAAGATAAGATTAATCTGAGAGATATTTACAAAGGTTTCAACAAATTCAAAGATTGGTACGAAACGCGTGCTGAGTGTACTCAAGAAGATGCGTGTCATTTGAATCACATGCAATCAGTAGTGGAAGAATTTTTATTAAACGAAATGCTCGAGAAAGATTAATTACATCAATATATTCGCAATGTATTGATGCAAATGCAAAACTACGAATGTAAAACAGTAAAACTGCAAATGTAAAATTTTACGATAAAGTCCTTTTGAATAAAAAGTTTGTTATAATATTATTGAAACAAATTATTCATCAACTTTTGAAACAACATTTTTCCATAATAAATTTTAATCTTAAATTGAGTTTCATTGATACGATTTTATAAATTTCATCAATCAATGTTTCATTTAAAAACCCCTATTTACATGTGTTTATTTCAAATGTCAACATTTTTCATGATTTAAAATTTTTCCTTTTCAATGTCGTTAAAAATTTTAAATATAAAAAATGAAGGTTTGATCGCAAATGATCAAAAAGAATTTTAAATTCCCGCTACTCCCACCACGCTCTCACCTTACCCAACTTCAAGTGCTTATGTATGAGGAGCGGTGGTTGGAAGGGAAACAATATGTCCCGATAAACGAGGTTGCAAGATCCCGATAAGTGAAGATCACGATAAAGGAGTGTCCCGATAAACGAGGTTTGACTGTACTTCAAAAAGTGCTCGATATTTTATTTTGATTTTTAATATAAAATACAGTAGAAGTCCGATAAGTTTCTCATTTCGGGGCTGTAGGGGCGGAAAATTCCAGGAATTGCGGACTTATCGGATGCCCCCTCTAGTAGCACGATATTAGCTGCGCGCATGCGTTAGAATGATGCGCAAATCATAAGCAAAACGGCACACGTAGTGGGAGAACCCCAATTAGTGTGCGTGACGTGCGTGTGATGACGTTTTCAGGGGAGTGTACACTTATCGGACGGCAACTTACCGGACTTGTACTGTACTTCAAAATCAGGAGAAAAAATAATTCTGTAAAGAAAAGTCGAGTACAAGTCCTTCCAGGTTGAAAATGATTGAACCGCTGGCGATCAAAAGGGGATACGCCCGGAAGCCGTCGTTTTATTTGACCCCTGGGTCATATTTTTTTTCAGGTCAAATTTTAATTTTTTAATAACATTTCCCAATAGGAAATTTTATTGCGCATATTTTTAGTCCCATAAATAAATGTGATAACTTCATTAGTTTTCGAAATAGTCAAGAAAATGTTACTTTTTTCTGCAATCGCAAAATACGAATTTTTTGTGTTCAAATCGCCACAAGTTCTACAATAATAGGAATTTTGTAATAAATATTTTAGAAAATATGCACCATCATATAACGAAACTAACGATATTTATAGAATTTCAATTAATTGTCACTAAAGATTTATAACGATTTTTATTCTTCTCATTGCGTAAATTAGATATTGAAAGTTTCAAACGCTTCGGGAGTCGAACGAATTTTCAGAAAATTAAAATCAACGGTCACCTAAACTTTTGTTTAGGATTCAAGGGAGTTTTTTGGAAAATATCAGGCAATTATGTTTTACCGTTTTAAAGTCACAATTGATTTAAGATCTCAGCGCTGTCCCGTACGCGTGCTAGCTCGTCCTGCAATATCAACGTCTGTATAACAGCGGACGATTGGAAGGTCAAGCCGGACACCAAAACAAAAAAGCATATGTTTAATTTGATTCTCTCCTAAGGAACATAATGCACAGAAGCATTATTGTAGAATAGTGTTAGCATATAATATTCTGTTTAGGATAGTTTAAGTTTACTTAAAATAAAAAGAACCTAAATATGGGTCGAGGCAGGAAAAGAAGTATGTGTGAAGAAAATTGGTTGAAGAATAAGAAAAAATGTTCCCGAAATAAGGTACTACTTAAACGTATTAGAGAAAATTAAAAATTAACTTTTCTGATAATTTTAATATCCTATTATTATTTTTATTTGATTTCTTAATAGCTTTTTCTAAAAAAATCTTTAATTTTAAAATTAGTTCAAATAGTCTAATATAATCTTTTACATTGAATTCTACTATTGAAAATGTAAAAACTTTTAAATATCAAATTATTATGAAATTAATGGAGGGCATTCAATGAATAGACGTTTATTTTAATCAGAAAGTTTACAAAACTTACGTTATATTGTAGGGAAAGGAATATATTACTAAGTCGGTGAATATATTACTAAAGGACGGTGTAAAAGAAAAAGAAATCCCAGAGAGAATTTTCAAAGTTACTGAAGCTTGCTGCCGAGAAAAATGTTTTGAAAAAGTTCCAACTGATCATCAAGAAAAACTTCACAAACAGTTTTGGGACCTCGGAGATTATCATCAGCAAAATTTGATGCTTCGCGGAATGTTAAAATGTACAGAAATATTATTTCCAAAAAACCGGGCACAAATTAACAATAAGCACAACTATCTATTTTAAATATTTTAACCATAATGTCGGCTTCACTTTCAAACTTCCTCGAACTGATGTATGCAATACTTGCTATAAAAGTGAGACAGAAGAAGTGACAAGTGAAGACTTAATTAAACACAAAGAAAGTGCTCAAAGTTATTTATCATTGAAGAAGCAAATACTCTCTGAAAATACCAGTCTATGTTGCGAATTTGCCTTTGCACAGAACTCACCCTTACCTAAATTACCGGTATCCGAACAATTTTACAACCGGTTAGTATGGCTTTTTTTATTTAATGTGCACATACACAACACGGGCACAAGCTACATGTTTCCTCTTCTTGAAGGGATTGTAAAAAAAGGAGCAAACACTGTATGCAATTTTATTCAGTACGCAATAATGAGGGAGTTTGATAAAGTCAAATTCAGCTCCATAACTCTATTTTCAGATGGATGTCCCGGACAAAATAAAAATTATACTGTATTTAATTTTTTGCTTCTATTGTCTATTAATTTGCAAATTGAAATTAAGTATATCTTTCCAGTTCGTGGACACTCCTATTGTCAATGTGATAGGAATTTTGGCACATATTCGCAGAAAAAAAAAATTAGAGAGCATTAAAACGACGGATGAATATATGGAATTGATTCAAAACGCTCGTTCCTCTCCATTTACTGTGATCACGAAATGTGAAGATTTTTTGCAGGATTTTGAAAAAAGTTTCAAGGGCAAAATCCACAAACCAAACAATTTTCAAATTAGTAAAGCTTTTGTTTTACATTTTTCCCCCGACGGAAAAGTAGACGTTTATGATAATTATAAATTGGAGAAGGCAACTACTTTTTTCTTTACTACTAATCTTAAACTAAAAGATCTTCAAAAAAGTTGTCCACCTCGAATTGGACTAGAAGCGGCTAAAATAAAAGATGTGAAAAGTCTCTTTAATTATTTAAGTGCCCCTGGAAAAGAATTCTTTGAAAATTATTTTATGCAATTTACTTAAAATAATTCTTCCGAAGACAACACTGAATGCAGTGACGAAAATGATTAAATTAGTTATAAAGAAATCGTACAAGTTATTATATAAACATTATATAAGTTTTAATTTTTATAATTTGTTATTAAAAAATAATAAACAAATGTAAATGATAAAGTCTTCATTATTATTTTGGTGGCCGGACGAGCTAGCGCGCGTACGCGACGGCGCTGAGATTTCAATCTATTGTGGCTTTAAAACTATAAAACATAATTGCCTGATGTTTTCCTAAAAACTTCCTTGAATCCTAACAAAAGTTTAGGTGACCGTTAATTTTAATTTTCTGAAAATTCGTTCGACTTCCGAAGCGTTTGAATCTTTCAATATCTAATTTACGCCATGAGAAGAATAAAAATCGTTGTAAATTTTTAGTGACAATTCATTAGAATTCTATAAGTACCCTTAGTTTCGTTATATGATAGTGCATATTTTCTGAAATTTTTATTACAAAATTCCTATTATTGTAGAACTTATGGCGAGTTGAACACAAAAAATTCGTATTTTGTGATTGCAGAAAAAAGTAACATTTTCTTGATTATTTCGAAAACTAATAAAGTTATCACATTTATTTATAGGACTAAAAATATGCGCAATAAAATTTGCTATTGGGATATGTTATTAAAAAATTAAAATTTGACCTGAAAAAAAATATGACGCTTGAGATCTAAAATTTCAA
Organism: Andricus curvator; assembly: GCA_932195095.1. NCBI lineage: Eukaryota > Metazoa > Arthropoda > Insecta > Hymenoptera > Cynipidae > Andricus > Andricus curvator. The sequence goes on from CAKNYM010048670.1 coordinate 10,756, forward strand.
TTGGAATCAAAGTCATGGTGAAGGCTTTCAATATGATCTCATTAAATCTCGTATTATGCAATATGATATGAAGTTTAATTTCATGTGATTGATTATATTTTTCTATTAAAACCAAGAATTCAAAAATAATCTCGATCAGAAAATAAATCCCCTGTCATTTCCCGATCAAAGAAAATACCCGACCTTGCAAATATTCTTCAAGAAAATAAAATTACAAGACCTAATCCATTTCAAATCAGGCAGGTTCTGCATTTGAAGTCGCAGCATCTCTCGGAGGTAAAATATGTTGTCTTTTAGAGGAAATTATGCGATACTTATTTTTGCGATTTGTGAAAAAAATATATTTTACGAAGTTATGCGTATTTGAATTTTTTGCTTTGTTTACAAAAAAAACACCAATTTTTTCTCTAAACTTATATAACTTTAGACCTAATTGAGATTTTTAAGATTATTAGTAGATTTTCTCAAAAAACTCACACTTATATTTGTTGCTAATTTTGTGTTGAATTTGTACTATCCGAGGAAAAATATCGTGTGAGTTTTGTGCGGGCTAAATAATTTTTGTGTCCAGGGGAATTTTCTTTTTTAAATCGAATTTTCGCATTTTTCTTGCAAACAACAACAGATACGTAAAAATATTTATAAAATAGTTTGCACGCGTAAAGAAGTTATACAAAAAGTTCTTTTACTTATTTATGATATCCTGCACCATTTCCGGGAAAAATGAAAAATTCAATTTTCAAAATGAAAAAAATTCCCTTGACCAAAAAAATGGTTTAGCCCGCATGAAACTTATACCCCTTAAAGCGGTCCTCTTTCACAGAAGTTTCACATATGTTTCCTGTGACCACTAGGCTGGCCCTTATTTTTCATTTTTCGAATTTCTCTGCTCTCACCCCCCAGTTTTGTTCGAATGCCCCCAAAAAAATCTCCAATTTTGAGCAAAATCGGTTAATATTTAGGGGTGCCGCAAAGACCATGAAGTTTCCCATTGATTTAACATGGGAAAAAGTCAGCTTTTTGTAAATCTAATATTTAAACGCGATAATATGTTAGAAATAATTCCGTTTTTCAGTATATTCTTCAGAATTCGTCAGATAATAAGAATCAATCATAAATTTTGTGGTTGAATAATTTTAATCCACTCTTATGGGTCCCCAAAGAAAACCCCATAAGTGACAAATTTGAATTTTACGTAATAGTGTCAGTGAAAGTCAGGGAATTTCTAAATTTCGATTTTGTAACAAGACTGACAGTGTAAAAATACAACTCTTGATTTATATTTGGCATTAAAATTACTTTCGATCATGTCAAATACAAATTTTAATTCTGGCGAATATGTCTGGCTTCGTTTAAATAATCAAATTCCCTGTCCAATCCAAAGGGGTTTTGAAGAAGAAATTATAAATTAAATCAATTTAAAAACGGAATTTACGGGAACAGAGTGACTGTTGTTTCTCCCAGTAATTTGTTTTACACCAGACTCTCTTTTGAGGAACGCGCGATCGCACGCGTTTTATGAATTCCTAGAATTGCTGGTCTCCGCAGTCTCCGCCTCTGAAGGGACGTAGTGCACTACTACTCAGTCAAGTATATTGCGCAATATTATGGAAACGGTATAGGCGGCCCTGAATTTTTACGTTTCAAAAATATGAGAGAAAACAAAGTTTTCATATTTTTATTTCGGTCTTACGATCAATTTAGAAAAAAAAATAAAAAAGAAACCGAGTCAAAATTCCTTTTTATTATGACGTTTCGGCCTCATCCATGGGCCTCCATCAGAAACAAACATCTGTTATAAAAGTATAAATAATTAAAAATAGTAAAAAATACATACAAAAAATAAATTAATAAAACAAATTTTTTACCTCGAAGGCAATAATCGGAGTCAATCCTAACGTACGTCGAAGCGAACGACAACATTTAAAATTTCGCAATAAGTCAGTTCATTATGAAATTGTAAAAAAAGTATTGGGAAACTATGGAGATCAAAAGAAGTTTCCCAATATGTTCAAAAAAGTTCACATTTTTTAGTTATAAATGCTGTAAAAACAGCTAACAAAGTGATGTGACGTAAACAACAAATAAATGATTATAAGGCCTAAGAAAGTTGTGGTGATAGATAGACAAAATCAATTCCAAATGAAAAGCCTAAGAAAGTTGTAGTGATAGGTGGACAAAAACAAATCCAAATGAAAAGCGGGCTAAATATAATGAGAATTCAATTTAATTGATGATGCTATTATAATATTGATTCACGTTAAGAATTTCAGGTTTTAAATTAATAGATACTTTAATATATTTATTTATGAAAATTGATTCCAGAATTTTTCTTTTATAAGAGTTTTTTTCTTTAGCAAGAATTTTGATATTTTTAAAATCAAAATAATGATCAAAATTCCAAGAATGTTGTGAGAGGCCCGTATTTAAGTTGCCAATTCTACAATCCCTTTAATGTTCGGATATTCTATTTTTTAACCGACGACCAGTTTCACCTATATAAACTTTATTGCATTCTGTACATTTTATTAGATAAATAACATTAGAGATATTATCAATTTTTTGAGAGTCTTTTATATTAGTGAAATATTTTTTTTATATGTTCTAAAATATACATTAATAGCAAACTTTTTTAAACCGTTCTTTAATCCTTCTGATAAACCTTGTACATAAGGCAATGAAACCCGTAAATCAGTTTGTCTATAATTTCCAAGCCATTTGTTCTTTTTTTAATTTTTAATTGAGCTTTGTAAATTTCATGTACTCTTTCTTTAATGACACTTTCAATTAACGATTTTCATAAATTTTTATATTTTCATAAATATTTATTTTCATAAATAAATATATAAAAGTATCTATTAATTTAAAAATTGAAATTCTTAACGTGAATCAATATTATAATAGCATCATCAATTAAATTGAATTCTCATTATATTTAGCGCGCTTTTCATTTGGATTTGTTTTTGTGCACCTATCACTACAACTTTCTTAGGCTTTTCATTTGGAATTGCTTTTGTCTATCACCACAACTTTCTTAGGCCTTATAATCGTTTATTTATTGTTTACGTCACATCACTTTGTTAGCTGTTTTTACAGCATTTATAACTAAAAAATGTGAACTTTTTTGTACATATTGGGAAACTTCTTTTGATCTCTATAGTTTCCCAATACTTTTTTCACAATTTCATAATGAACTGACTTAATGCAAAATTTTAAATGTTGTCGTTTGCTTCGACGTACGTTAGGATTGACTCCGAGTATTGCCTCCGAGGTAAAAAATTTGTTTTAATAATTTATTTTTTGTGTGTATTTTTTATTATTTTTAATTATTTATACTTTTATAACAGATGTTTGTTTCTGATGAAGGCCAACAGATGAGGCCGAAACGTCATAATAAAAAGGAATTTTGACTCAATTTATTTTTTATTTTTTTTCTAAATTGATCGTAAGACCGAAATAACAATATGAAAACTTTGTTTTCTCTCTTATTTTTGAATATACAAAACCGATCGAAGAAAGTTTCACTTCATGATCTCTTTTGATTTCTTGAGGTTTTATTTTTTTTTACGGTTCGATGTACGCGCTTTATGAACAAGGCTATTTGCAGGCAACCCCCGACATTGTTCCTCAACAGAGATTCTGGTGTATTTAGAAAATTTCTTTTGGCCATGAGTCTGTGGATTCACAAATGAGCAAGAGAAGTTATAAATCTTGATAAAGTATTGTCGAAAGCCGTTAAAATCATGGGTAATTCTCTTGTACAAATATATTAGTTTTGCTTTTTATTCTTAAAATGGTTTAATTCCGCTCTGGTAAATTTGGAGTTTCAACCTTTAGAATTTAATTTGATAACAGTGCGATTCACCTAATGTTTGTTGTCATAGACGCAGCATGTAACCTTCGTGTCCCTCAGCTGTAAGAAATTGAAGTAACACGCTTTTGAGTTCTCTAGAAAGAGGTCGTCAATTCATGGAATTCACGAAGTCTTGCCTATAAAATCTCGTCAATTTCCGAGAACGTTAAAGACCCATGGGAATTTCCCATAGGCGTAGATAAATTTTATTTCTCATAAAGTAGATATAATTTCCATGTGCGTGATTGTTATGAAAATAAGCTTGCCTTGCCAATAAACTTGTCCTTTCTGTTCTGAGCTAGCACAGGGTTGCCACAGACTTTCCATTTTTAATTTCCCTGACTTTTCCCTGACCTTTTTTCAACAATCCCTGACTTTTCGACATACACTGAGAAAACAAAATTTGTATCCAAAGAAATACATTTCTTTGATTGCATTCATTTGAGCCAAAAAAACCGTTTACATAATTGTTCTGAATATTGTTTAAAATCAACAAACTCGTGTATTGATTCAAAGAAATCATTTCTTGGGGCGCCATTTCTTTGAAGTAAAGAAATATTTCTTGGCTTCAGAATATGAGATAATTAACTCAAGGAATTGATATCTTTAAAACTAAGAACCTAGTTTCCTTGAACCTTGCTTACGCATCTAAAGAAATATTTTTTTAGTTCAATATATTTGAGCCTTTGAAATAAAAAATATTTTATTTGAAATAAGTAACTCATCGAGGCGTGAAACAAATATTTTGGTTTCTTTGAATCAAAGAAATATTGACATAAAAGAAAGCAATATTTATTAAGTGAAAGCGATATTTCTTTCATATAAGGGGATTGATACTGCTGTTCTAATAGAACGTATCATTAGTCGAATAAAGTAATTTGTTCGCTTAAGTAATAATTTATTCACTTGGAATATATGTTTCTTTTAATAAATAGAGTGAAGCGATTTATGTCCAATAAACATTTCCTTCAAGTGAAGAAATATATTTTTGAAATAACTTGATACGCCATTCGTTCGCAAAAATATTTTGGTAAAATTCTTTATTTGCACCGAGTAGTTCAAACATATGCCGCCAGGTGCGCAGAGTTTATAGTCTCACAATAGAAATGGATTCTCCAGTCTTTAAGTTAGCCATAAATTTTCACCGTAGACATAATCTAAAATATGTGATGATTGGTGTTTATCAGTCTTCCTAAGCATTGGTGAGTTGGTCTTCCTTGAAATTTTTGTTGCTACTCCGCGAAAATGAAAGTAAATATATTTTTATAATCATTATAATTGCATTGAATATTTTTTTCAATAAATGGGCCTGCTTAGTTTTTGTACTTTAACTATTCAAAATTGTTGAACATGCTGTATTTTAGAAACAAATAGATATTTATTTCCGTTAAAAAAATTTCTTCGTTACAAAGAAATGTTTATTTTACCAAAAAATACGCTTATTTGAATCAAAGAATCATATATTTGGTTTAAAAAAAACTTTTACTCAGTCCGAGTTACATTTATTTGTATGTAATAATTATCTTCTTGAACTTAGACCATACTTCTTTACATAACGGAACTCACCTATTATATCAAATACTTATTTTTTACAGTCAATAACAAATCTATCTCGCTCAACGAATATTTCACAGTGTCAAGTAAGTATTTTTCTGCCTTAAGCATTGCGTTTCTTATATCCAAAGAAAACATTTCTTTAATCTGAAGAAATATTTCTTCAGCCATATTCTGCTCTACCATTTATTTGAATCAAAGAAGTTTCCTTTGATTCAAATAAGTTTCTTTTTTCAGTGTACCTACAGCAAACTCTAAACCCAAAAAGAACTTTGACAAAACATAAAATACATAAATAAAATGAAAAATAAAACCAAGATACACAAATTCTTCAGCAAAGATAAAATCAACTCAGATTTAAAAAAAAATTCCCTGACCCATTTTCAAAATTCGCTGACATTTCACTGATTTCCCTGACCATTTTTTTCCCCCTGACTTTTCAAGGATTTCAAGGTCTGTGGCAACCCTGTAGCAGATAATTCATTTCTTTCAAGAACAATGCAGTAAGGTCAGTGCTGCCGTCCTGATGAAGAAACTGTACAACTGCATTTTGACGGCAGAGTGTTCCTGAGAAGAAGGATCACCATTTCATTTGGTTTTGCGATGATGCAAAATATCTCGCCAATATCTCGTAAAGGTTAAATCCGTGGTTCTAAGAGATCCGACTGAGCATTTTTCACTAAATCAAAAATATTTTCCCTCTTTGTGATAGGAAAACAAGAACTAAGTCGTTACGCGGGCGATAACGCATCATCTACTATTATATTTTGGATGCAGAACTCATCACCTTTGATTAAAGATTCTACCATATGGTTGAAAATTAAATTATCTGGATGAAAATTCGTCTTCTTTAGTTTAAAATTCATTTATTTTGTTGAAAATTTCTCTTTGTTTGTAAAAAATTTATCTTCTCGGTTAAAAATTAATCTTTTTGGTTAAAAATTCAAATGCTTAATTGAGTGTTGAACTCTTTTATTCAGAACTTTTTTTGATTGAGGATTCATCATTTTAGTTAAAAATTCATCCTTTTGGTTGAAAATTGAAATATTTAGTAGAAAATTCATCTTTCTGGGTTGAAAATTTAACTGTTTTGGTAGAAATGTCATCTTTTTATATTAAACATTCAACTATTTGTTGGAAAATTCTTGTGTTTCGGATATAGTTTCAACTAATTTGTTGAAAATCCGTATTTTTTGGTTAAATTAAAATGTTTTTTATTTTAATTTTAATATTTATTTATTGTTAGTAGAACTAATTTGTTAAAAATCAATTTTTTTGTTGAAGATTCATCACTTTAGTCAAAAATTCATGACTTTGGTTGAAAACTTAAATACTTGGTTAAAAGTGCATTTTCTTGTTGAGAATTAATTCTTTTAACTGAAAATGTAACTATTTTATCTTTTGTTTTGAAATAGATATCATTATTTAAAAACTGATCTCTTCTAGTAGTAAATTCATCTATTTGTTACAACATTCACGCATTTTGTTGAAAATTCTTTTTTTGGTAGAAGATAAGTTTAGATATTTTTACCAAGCAATCAGTTGTCTTTCACTATTCAATTAGGAAATATCTTGACTAATCGAATTTGCAATTTTATATTAATCTTCAGTGGCCCAATTTTTACTAATCAAATTTATAAAATTTCACTAGTGATTAGTTAAGTTTTAACAATTTGATTCAGAGACATAATAAAGTATATTTTGCGTAACAAAAAAAGCTATAAAATAAACTTCTTCAGACACTCAAGTTCATCCTTATTCGAGAAAAAATCATTTTTACGAAAACAAACTCTTTTGAAAACAACGCTAAAGACCCTGAATGTGTATAAAAAATCGCATGTTTACAATTTCACAATATGGCCTACTTAGTGTGTCAATAGAGTCACACCATCGCGTCGTTTTATTAAACTTTTCTATTTTTCACGTTTTCCATTTTAATAACCTTTCTTTAATTATTATGTGCAGTCCAAAGTAAATTTACTTATTAGTATGAAGAAATTAATTGCTTTCCGCTATTGGATTAGGAAATATCTCGACTAATTGAATTAGTAATTTCCTACTAATCTTTGGCTCACTTTTCTTTATTCGAATCTGTGAAATTTCACTAGTAATTATTTAAGTTTTACAGATTTTGATTGATAGATACCTCAAAGTATCTTTTGCATAAGGAAAAAAGCTATACAATTAAAATATTTTTCTTCTGGAATTTCAGTTGATACTTATTCAAGTTGATGCTTATTTAAGGCAAATAATTTTTAAAAATTTTGCTAAATCATTGAAATTTGCTATGGAAAATAAGGAAAATATGCAACCGAAAAAATTTCAAAATCGAAAACAGGACTCTGTTGAAAAGTAGCGCATGAGGAAACTAAATATACATAATCAATTTATGACTCAAATTGATCCATTATAATTTTAAGATTGTAAGGAATGCTTGTTTTTCTTAACTTTGTTCAGACAATCAGCAGGTAATGTTTTCAAATTGGAGACAGTCTAGGTCACGGTAACAATTTCTCATCATGGCCTTCTAAGTGTTTCAATAGAGTTAAAAATGATACACCATGGCCTAGTTTTATCAAACTAGGTCATCAAATTAATATACACAGTTCTAAATACTCTTTTTACCAAGCAATTAGTTATCCTTTGAGTTTTCCACGCAGAAAAAACGAAATGTAATCTTTACAGCGATTTCAGAGTAATATTTACCTGCAACAAAAATGAACTTCACGTGTTAAGATTTTCCCACTACATGGAAAATAGTTACCATGTTAACTCTATTGAATCTTGTTTTGTTTCGTTGCGAAAAAGTTCAAATTTATATACTTGAAAATTATCCGCAACAAAAATTCACTTCTGGTTTTTCTGTGCACTATTGACTTAGGAAATATCTCGACAACTTGAATTAGTATTTTTTTTACAAATCTTTAATGGCTGACTTTTCGCTAATCGAAGCTGTGAAATTTCACTAGCAATTAGTTAAATTATAGAAATTTTGTTTCAGAGAGGAAATTTTTGTATTGATCTCTGGCACAATATAAAACTTTTTACTCTCGACACGTTTCGATGAAACCCTGAAGTATGAGTTCAATTTTTCGAAAATCCAAAATTTCCCCATGTTAATTAAATGGGATTTTGAAGTGCCCGGTGGCACGTGTTAGTATTTTAATTTCGAATAAAAAATGCGGATTTTCTTTCTCCTCAAAGGGACTTGGGGGAGGGGGGGGGGGGGTATTGCCTTCTAGAGTGAACAAAAATTTGCAAAGCATTTTTGGACCACCCTAATGTACATACTACGAAAGAGAGCTGTATGTTCCCTGTTCTTGAGGGAATTGTGAAGAAGTGTGCACACACTGTGTCCAGTTTTATTCCATACACGATATTAAAAGAATTCGATAAAGACAAATTCAAGAACATAACTCTACTTTCAGATTTGTGTCCCGGACAAAATAAAAATCAGTGTTTTATTTTTTCATTTTATTGGCAATTTACTTGCAAAGTTAAATAAAATATGTGTTTGCAGATCTAGGACATTCCTATCGCCAGTGCAATAGAAATTTTGGCACATATTCGCAAAAATTAAAAAGTTTAGAACTAATTGAAACTGAATATGTGGAAATTATTCGCAATGCTCGTTCTTCTTTATCCACAATGGTCAAGAAATGTGAAGATCTTCTGCAAGATTTTGAAAAAAATTTCAAAAGCAAAATTCGAGAGCCAAAAAACTTACAAATCAGTTAAGTGTTCGTATAAAATTTTTTCCCTGATGAAAAAGTGGATGTTTATGATAATTAAGAATTGCAACATTCAACCTCTTTTTTCATCAAGTCTACGCTGGAACTAGAGCAACTGTCGAACAGTCCTCCACCTCGAATTGGATTAAAAACGGCCAAATTAAAGGATGTAAAAAATTTGTATAATTATTTAAGCGCTAAGGGAAAATAATTTTTTGACGAGTATTTTTTAAAAGTAACAACTCAGAGCCTAGATGCCAATGAAACTGAGGAGGGCGACGAAAATGATTGACAGTAGTTTAAAATAAAGTATTATTTAAATAATTTTCTGTTCAAAATGACTAATAAATAAATTATTTCAATGATAATATCTTAACTATTATTTTGATATCCGATTTGACCTTCATGTCCGCTGCAACACGTTCGAGTCCAGTCATCTGGTCGGAAAAATGGTGCAAATCCGGTAATTTTTGGAGGAGTCATTTTTTTCTCTTAAATGCTTCATTTGGGGGTGCATAATAAGGGGTCAGGGTCTGTGAACAGAATTTTGTCCCGGAACACGGAAATTTTTTTGGTAAAAGGTGCAAATTATCACATGGCATTGGATTGGTGCTTTCCTGTGCATTTTAGGGATAAAAGTGTTGCCACCAAAATTAAAGTAGGTAAAATTCTGCGTTAAACTAAAAAAAAGGTGTTCTACCACCAATAGTCTGGGAATTCCGGCCTTTCAAAGAACCCCGAGTTTTTTCAATTTTTTGCCAAAAATCACATGTTTTTTTTTTGGTTTCTCTGTAGCTCGGATCCTGATCGTCGGATCCAAAAATGGCCAACAGATGAATCAAAGTAGTCGTAAGTACCTGTAATTTAAAAAAAAAACATTGTCCTAACTACAATAGATCGCGAGTTAGCACCTGCCGCAGGTGACTCATTTCGACCTGAATTTACAGGTAAATGCCCAGAGTTCAGTTTTTTGTAAATAGCTAGTTTTGGGGTTGTCACAAAAGAAAGTTCCTAGAGAATGAATAAAAGAGGACTAAATTCTGCGTAAGTTGAAAAAAAGATGTTCGTACCGAAAACCCGAAAGCCCTGTTTTTTGGAAATCACTCGTTTCATGGATGTCACACGAGAAAGTTCTAAGGAGATAAATGAAAGAGGACATAATTCTGCGTAAGTTGAAAAAAAAAACTTTTCCTACCCCTAATATGTGACGAATAATGACCTTGCAAAAGTGTACCCTTAATCAGTTCGGTGACTAAATCGCACCGCGGAACAAACTACGTTCATTTTCTTGACATATACGTTGTTAAGTCAAGTAATAGTGATCAAATAATTATTTAATTATCAAATTAATAATAATCAACCACTTTTAATTAATAAATGAATCATTATTTAAATAAATAAATTTTCATCACGCATCAAATGTGCATTTGTTCGGTATTTTTCACTCAAATTTCTATTTAATCATTTTTAATCGATAAATAAATAATTGTTTAAATAAATAAATTTTCATCATCTATGAAGTGTTCATTTTTTGGCATTTTCACTCAAATTTCTATTAGGGATGCTTATTATAGATCAAAAATGAATTTTTAATAAATAAATAAATAATTGTTTAAATAAATCAATTTTCATCATCCATCAAGTGTTTATTTTTTGGCATTTTTTACTGCAATTTAGGTTGGGGGGGGGGTTTATTATAATTAGCAAAATACCAATCCACTAGTAGAAATACTTGTGTTACATTTTTAATGAATTATTAATAATGATTTCTACTTGTCATATTTATTTATTTGAAATATTGAATGATTCCATTCACAGTCGAAGCATAATCTAAACATTGTAATCTCTAGGTCTAGGTCTGTACAGACAGCCTTCAAAGTTTTACAGACTACAGTCATTGTAGAAATGTCCGTGGCATAAAACTACGTAGTCAGATTTTGAACATCATTAGGAAAACTTATAAAAACGAGAAATTATTATTAATAATGCATTAAAAATGTAACACAAGTATTTCTACTAATGAATTGGTATTTTTCTAATTATAATAAACCCCCTTAACGGAAATTGCAGTAAAAAATGCGAAGAACTGCACATTCTATAGGTGATGAAAATGTATTTATTTAAACAATTATTTATTTATTGATAAAAAATTATAAAATATTCATTTTTTATCTATAATAAACCCCCACAACGGAAATTGCAGTAAAAAATGCCAAAAAATAAACACTTGATCGATGATGAAAATTGATTTATTTAAACAATTATTTATTTATTAAAAATGATTAAATATTCATTTTTGATCTATAATAAGCGTCCCTAGTAGAAATTTGAGTGAAGAATGCATAAAAATGAACACTTCATGGATGATGAAAATTTATTTATTCGAACAATTATTTATTTATCGATTAAAAATGATTAACTATTCATTCTTGATCTATAATAAGCCTCCTCAATAGAAATTTGATTGAACAATGCCGAAAAAATGCACATTTGATGGGCGATGGAAATTTATTTATTTAAATAATTATTCATTTATTAATTAAAAGTGGTTGATTATTATTAATTTGATAATTAAATAATTATTTGATCACTATTACTTGACTTGAAAACTTATATGTTAAGAAAATGAACGTAGTTTGTTCCGCGGTGCGATTTAGTCACCGAACTGATTAAGGGTACACTTTTGCAAAGTCTTTCATTTATCTCCTTAGGACTTTCTCGTGTGACATCCATGAAACGAGTGATTTCCAAAAAACACGACTTTCGGGTTTTCGGTTAAAAAAGCACAAAAAACAGGTATATTTGGAAAGGTCATTACTCGTGACCTATTGGGGGTACGAACATCTTTTTTTTTTAACTTACGCAGAATTTAGTCCTCTTTTATTCATTCTCTAGGAACTTTCTTTTGTGACAACCCCAAAACCAGCTATTTACAAAAAACTGAACTCTGGGCATTTACCTGTAAATTCAGGTCGAAATGGGTCACCTTCGGCAGGTGCTAACTCGCGATCTATTGTAGTTAGGGCAAAGTTTTTTTTTTTTTTTGAAATTACAGGTATTTACGTCTACTTTGATTCATCTGTTGGCCATTTTTGGATCCGGCGATCAGGATCCGAGCTACAGAGAAACCAAAAAAAAATGTGATTTTTGGCAAAAAATTGAAAACAATCGGGGTTCTTTGAAAGGCCGTAATTCCTAGACAGGGAAGCACCAATCCACTGCCATGTGATATTTTTCACCTTTTACCAAAAAAATGTCCGTGTTCCGGGACAAAATTCTGTTCTCAGAACCTGACCAGATGACTGGACTATACGTGCATGGGGCAGCGCAGCGTTAAGATTGCCGCTTACAAATTCATGATTTTTGGAAATTTTAAAAAAGTTAACAAATTTCTTTCTTTTTGAAAATATTTACGTTTCTCTTGCTGAAATAGTATCAGAAGACTTAAAAACGTAATTTAGTATTATTATTATCAAAAAATTGACTAAGTTAGCGCGAGTTGAAGTGAAAAAAGATTGAAATTTTTTGTTTTCAAAAAATCTCCTTTTTACCAATTTCTTCAGAAACTGCAAATCCTACAAATTCTTGCAAAAGGAAAAAGAGCTGCGCTTTGAAATTCTCTACAAGCATTAGTACTTGAAATCTACAAATGAGTACAAAGGGATTGTAAGTGTCCATCCGTCCTTCGCACGACTTAATATGGGCATGGGGCCCAAAACTGAGATAGGACCCAAAATTGACATAGGACCTAAAATTGACACAGCGCCCAAATTTGGCATAGGGCCAAATTTGGCGTATGGCTTAAAATTGATATAGGGTACAAATTAGACACATGGGCCAAAATGTACGTAGGGCCCAAAATGTACATAGGGCGAAAATTGGAATAGGGCCCAAATTTGGCATATGACCCAAAATAGACATTAGGCTAAAAATTGACGTAGGACTAGAAATATAAGCACTTAAAGCTACGAAACCCTTCGTTGTAGGCGCTGGGCGCCTACTTTGACTAATTTTCATATTTAACATATTGGATATTACCAGTTATTACCCAAGTTATTACCCAAGTTATTACTTCATATTCATATATGATTGGTTGAGAAAATCGAATCTATTCAAAAAACATAATTTCAAAATTTTACAGCCGAGGAAACAGAAAGAAAACATTTAGAGGTTATTATGCCAGTTTCACATACCAATCCTAAAAAACTTTCTGGTATGTTACAAGTTTTATTCATTTTTTTTTTAATTAAAAATTTGAGAACTCTGGATAGGCATGTAAGTGTTTCCATGAAGAATAATATGTATTCAATTTGTACTCGTCTAGAATTAATAGTCATTTGTTGATTAAAACTAACTTATTAAATAGGTTACATTGAATGTAACATTTTTTGAAAATTCGGTAGTGGGATTAAAGCGAGTAGGGGATGTCGCGATAGGTGTTAGTATGATGGGTGAGAGGATACTGTATGTATTTCAAATCTTAAACTCTAGATCATCGTCCCATATATAGTTGAAGTTCATATATACTAAAACTTAATATTCAGATTTTAAACGATAATATTAGTTTCTCTCCGCGTATTAAAAGTCAAAGAGATGGCCGTGAAATGAAAGAACTTTGTAGAATTCAATGAAATGATTTTGTACGTGAATGATGGTATATGATTGCACAATTTCTTGAATCTTATTTTATTTTTGACCAAAGAGTTATACAGAGCTCTTTGGTTTTGTAATTTTGAGAACATGTAATAATCCCTGTTAATATTAATACTATATAATATTAGTTACACTTACTTGCAGAATTAAGGAAAACCGTACAGGCAAAGAATAGAATGACGATCTTCATCGTTTCTAGATACGAATCGAATCCACGATAGTGAAATGAAAACCCGATTTTGCAAGAATTTCGTAAAAAGTGGCTGGAAAATTGGTAGATTCTTTACAATAGAGTGAAAGGACAAGTAATGGTTTACTTCATTTCCCAAAATCATCTATATATGCTGTTTACTACTCATAAAACCTTCAAAGTTATTTTTGTTTCCTATTTGTTTCATCATTTGAACTGAACTGTAGAGGTGCAAGAAAAAAGTAATGAAATTAGATCAACTTATTTTCTGTATTGCCACAAAGCCTTGAAAAATTCCACATGGGAGATAGGGGGATATGTTGCCCGGCTTTGACCTAAATGCCCTATAAAGTATGATTGAAATGTGATTTTCATGTGCGTATTTTTCAAGGTCACAATCACATTACCATATGTCTTGGTATAACCACGATGGATTTGTTGTGGTTGCTCCGATTATACCTACACAAAGATAACAGTTTTTAATAACTAATTTTAACAAAATTTCCAACATGATGGGTAAATTTTATTTTTCGAACATTATTTTTAACATAGTTTCAGGCTAATTCTTTAGAACAATACTCAAAATTATGTACTCAACAATCTTTTTCATTCAAGAATTTATTTCTTTAATTTTTTATATATGGACGAGCAACCACAACAATTCCTACTTATCATTGTTTTTTAACTTAGTTTGAATCTTTTTAACTTGACTTTAATGATCAATTTTAATCTGATGAGGAAACTGGTGTATGTTTCGAAACGTCATACGTTTTAATTCCGTAATGAACTTGACACAATAACCTATATTTGTCTGGAAGTAGTCGCTTTGATGTTTGTCACCACTTTCATCCACATTACCAGAAAATATTTTGTATTACTCCAAACTGACTTTCAATCACGTCGTTATTTACATTTTATTAATTGATGGATGTTGCAATTCGGCCGGCGTGCCCCATACACCAGGGTACGATGGCCGTCATATTACTGCCGTTTATTTAAACAATATGAACATTGTAGAACAGAAATTATACAATATAATAATTCTGGAGAGTGTAATATAACGAAGAAAAATTAGTGCAGACATTTTCAACACTAATTAAATATTTTCTTATTAATCAAAGTAAAGTATGTGGCAAACGCAGTTATAAACTCTTACACCCTGCGGAAATATATAGGGCGCTAGGCGGCGTAGTGCCGTGCCCCGTATATATGATGGTGCAAGATTTAATTACACTGCCGTCCCGCTTTACCCGTTCCCGATAGACTAGACAAGGTAGTGCAAGGGGGCGAGAGAGAGGCGCTGCGTGGTCAGCGGAGCAACTCCGCAACAACGCAGGGGTGTATAAAAAAAGCAGGCAGTACCCTCAGCGGTTTAAAATGCAGTCTTGATGACTTGAACAATTAAAAATCATAAGCGTTTGAAGTTGAAAATTTTTGACAAAAAACGTTTATCATTTAACGTTTATTATTTATTATAATATTCAGATGTTCCCAACATTCAAGATTTGGAAATAAAATTTTGAAGCTTTTCAAGGATGTTTTAACTATTTGAAATAAAAAGAATTTAACTTCTAATTTACGAAGTGTTCAGTTAAAAAAATTCTGATTTTTCAATTTTCAATGTTTCTAGCTTAAAATTGCTGAAAATAATATAATTTTGAAAGTTTTAAAGTTCATTGATTGATTATTTAATTTAGAGCATAGAAAATGATAACGTGGATTTATATGTTTGGAATTGAATCTGAATCTTTGAACTCTATAATTTATAAAAGTTAAAGATTCTAAATTTTGTAGTTTATCTGCATTTTCATCTACACAATTTATGAAATCAAAAACTTAAAACGTTTCAAATTCAAGAGTTCCACTTTGAGTGCTTTAATTTGTAGTTTTTTTTTGTTTCTTAAAATGGAAAAATGCTTAGCTTCAGAGTTCGAATTTTTTAATTTTATTGACCGTGAAAAATGTTTGCGAACAGAGAAAAAACCGGGAAATGACCAAGAATTTCTTTCTGCGAATAAAATGGCCACCCTGTTATATGTACGTACATACTGATAAATCAGTACTTGGATAAAGTTTGATTTTCGAGCACAAAAATTTTCACGTTCATTATGATATTATAAAACCAAAATGGCAAAAATAAATAGAAAATATTTTTTGGGACAAAACTCCAACAGGAATAGTTCACACGGTCCTGATTGTTTACGGTTTGGAGAGTGCCGATTGACCCACAAGGCCATTGAGGGTACCCCCGACACGGAGGGTAAAGCGGGACTTCAGTGCAATGCTGATATATTCAAAAATTTCATAGAAACAAATCATGATGCCACACGCTCAAGAAAATATGTCACCTATTAAAACCAGCGTTTTAATGCTTCACGTATTTTAAAATATGCTCTAAGTGGCTAATTTCTGCTAATAGAACATTGTGTATCGAGGGCGTAAAGAAGGCTATTTTGACGAGTGTGTGCTTGCCGCTTGAGGGAAGCTAGGGCGGCAGTCACACGAGGCAAAATGGCCATACGCCCTGGATACACACGATACTTTTTGTCCTACCCTCCTTGAAAACAAGCATGTTAAGCAGATAGAGGATGTCAGTTGGATTTTACAACTTTAGATTATAAGTAAAAGGAAGAAATAGTGTACTTTGCAGAAGGGAGACTGTGAATGATTTCCTCCATATTCTCACTTGCGTGGTGCAGTTTATGTGTAGCGGGCGTAAAGTTTTATGTAGCGGGCGTAGAGTTTCATGTAGCGGGCGTAAAGTTTCATGTCGGCCCGGCGTCGGAGTGCGCATGTGCGAATGTCACTGGGCTGAAAGCGGCCACATTATACGTGCTTCACGTGTATGCAATTGCGCGTTTTCAAGGGGGCTCGAACAAAAAGACTTTTTCATCTGTTTCCGCCGGGAATTGTCTGGGAATGGAACAAAAATCCAGGAAAATCCGGGAATTGTGCCTGATTTTGTTTCTGATGCGGGAGGTGGATTCCATTTCCTTATAATATATCATTTTTACATTATCATCTCAATGAGAACGTATTGGTTTTATGTCAAAATTCAGTTTTACTGATTTCATCAAATCTCGAAGGAATTAGACGATTGGATTGCCGTTTGGTAGAATTTTCTAAGATCTGAAAAGAAAAGACGAGTTCGTTACCCAGCCATTTTTAAACAACGATTCTGGTTCCAGCCAAGCTATGTGAGATATGCAAAAAATCGTTAGGGGCAAACGTTGTTTATCTCAAAAAGATGAATAAATTTTCTCGAGACAATTTTTTTGTTAAGACCCATATTTTCCGTTTTAATTGTGGAAAATGTTATCAAACAAAAATTCCATTTCGTTGTCAAACTATGCAATATACGAAAAAAAAAGATAACAATTCTTCACCCGAAAAAGATTTACAAATTTGTTGATCACTACCGTAAATTAATTAAAAAATGTCATATTTTTCTACCACTTTTTACTGTACGATAAGTTTTTTTTTATATCCAAGTAACAGTGTTCATTTTGTAGAATAATGGTCGAAAATAGTGTAAATAAATTATTTAAAAGGTTCAGCATTTTCAAGCTTCCAAGCTGTAAAAATAACGAGCATTGACACATGTTTGATTCTTATAAGTCACTGATTTACAGGACTCACCAAGTAAATACATTAATCAGTAAATTAGCAATTTACGACTTTGTTTGTTCAGAAAATTAAATTAAGTAAATGCTTCAAATTCAAAATTAGTGCTATTAGATAACGAAAGTCAACGTGAACTTGGTCGTACCAAATTTTCAAATATGAGAATAGCCATTTTTCAGCAATTTTAAAAATTTTCTTTTTGTTAAATTTAGTAAAGTCTCTAGCGATTTCGAAACGACTGGCAAAGAAAAAAATCTTTAATTTGTTATATCCCACTAAGTTTTGTTGAAAAATCAATAACTTTTTTAGTTTTTACGTCCAAGCGATAAAACATATTTGATCTACTTACTATGTTTCTTTACTTTTCATTTTCAGTTATATAAGTTTTTCATATGTTGATAAACTAAAGTACTTTTTCACTTCTGATATTAGTTTGACTAAAAATAACTAAATTGGTAAAATGTTTTACAATTACAAATTTTTTAACTTCAAGCTTCTTAATTTATTATATAACATAACAAAAATAAAAAACTTTCATTCCTTTCTTCAAAATTAGGAGTTTTATATTTAGAGCAATGAAAATTCGATACATTCCCTAAATTCCTAAAAATATATGAAATCTCTGAAATCCTTTAACATTCTAAATTTTCTGAATTCTCTCAATATCTAGAATGCCTGAAATTCTTTGAATTCTTGGAATTTCTTGAACTAAAATATTGCTTTGAAATCTATGAAATTTGCTGAATTCTCTGAAATCCTTAAATTCCTTGCTTATCCTGAATTTCTTGAATATTCGGAAATCGCTTAATTCCTTCTCTAAAATCCTTGTATATTCTGAATTCCTGAAATTCTTTGAATTCACTAAATCTCCAACATTCCTTAAATATTCTGAATTCCTTGAATTCTCTGATCTCCTTTATTTACTTCAATTTTATGAATTCCCTTAATGCTCTGAAAATTTTGAAATTCTCTGAATTCCCTAAGTGCATTGAAATCCCTGAAATTTTCTGAAATCCTTCAATTTCTTGAATTTTCTGAAATCCCATAACACTCAGAATTCTCTGAATTCCTAAACATATCTGGTTTCCTAGACTTCCCTGAAATCCTTGAATTCCTTGAATATCCTAAATTCCTTGAACATTCGGAATTCTCTGAAATCCTTGAATATTCGAAATTCCTGAAATTCATTGAATTTCCTGAACTCATGAATTCCTTTGAATGATCTGAATTTCTAAAGTTCTTAAAATTCTCTGAACTTTTTAAATTTCTTGAATTTCTTGAATTATCTCAATGCTCTGAAATCCTTGAAATTCTCTAAATTCCTAGAATATGCTGAATTCCTTGAATATTTTGAATTCCCTAAATGTCGTGAATATTTTGAATTCCTTTAATTTCTTGAATTCTTTAAATTTCTGAAAATCTCTAGAGTTATTTGAATTTTCCGAAATCCTTCATTTCTCTGCATTTTCCTGAAATCCTTGAATATTCTTAATTTCCTGCATTCTTTGAATGTTTTGAATCCTCTGAATTTCTTAAATTCGCCGAATTCCCTGAAATCCCTGAACTTATCTGAATACCCTTAAATCTTCGAATATCCTGCATTCCTTCAATATTCAAAA
Organism: Andricus curvator; assembly: GCA_932195095.1. Lineage (NCBI taxonomy): Eukaryota > Metazoa > Arthropoda > Insecta > Hymenoptera > Cynipidae > Andricus > Andricus curvator. Next base: position 29,980 of record CAKNYM010048670.1, read on the forward strand.
TTCTCTTAATTTATCGAATTCCTTCAATTCTTTGAATTTCCTGAAGTCCTTGAATTTCCTGAATTCAGAATATTTCAGGAATTCAGGAAATTGCCTCAATTTCTTGAATTCCTTAAATATTCTGAATCCTTTTCAATCACTGATGTCCTTCTATTTATCTGAATTCCCTAAATATTTTGAATTCTCTGAAATCTCTGCATTTCTTCTGTATATCTGAATTCCTGAATATTCTGAATTCTCTAAAATCCCCAAATTCAATCAATTCTTCTCAATTATTTGCATTATTTTGAAATCCTTGGAATGCAAGGAATTCTTAGAATTAAGGAAATTACATATCATTTGAAGGATGACAAAGAATTTAAAGGAACGACACATTCAATATTATTAATTTAATACTGATATATATTTGAAATTTAACTATGTGGCGTATAATAATTTTGAATTGAAATTCTCCGCAATTAAATATGCGAAAAAAGCATTAAGAAGTGAGTGTTTTTGAGGTATCATTTCAATTTTTCAAGCCCCTTTCCACAAAATTAAAAAAAAAATTGGCATGAAAAATAAAAACATGCCTTCACATTTTTTTAAAGTAATCAAACTTCAGGATTTAAAATTGGAATCGTAATATATTGTTTTATATTTGTATATTATTAATTGGCAATGTAATGTGTCCAGCCTGCTGTGGCGCACGTAGTGCTGGCGATTGCTTTAAAAATGAAAAATTGAATATTTATATTATTGTAAGCAATCTGAACAAAAAAATTGCAAGGTGAATTTTTGACGAAGTTTTTTTTTTTTTCAGAAAAAGCTCCATCATAGTTTCATTCATCAACATTTTTTTTACGGATCATTAGATAGATTAAAAATCAATCCATCATAAAAAATATATATTCAAATGTAGATTTGATCGAAAAACAGAACTTGGAAAATCTGTTACTGTTTGATATTTGGAAGGTTACCTTCAAGACATTGTAAACCCTACAATAATATAGTATTTCCGTATATGCGATGAGTACGTTTTCAAGGCCTGGCGCAGAATCTCGAGTGTTTCCACATTGTCTGTATTTACTCTAGCATCAAGGAAACTTTTCTATTCTGGCCTCAATTCTCGTATGAACTTTGAAAGCTGTTAATGAAAACAAGTTTTTCTGTTTTAAACAGGGTTTTTAAATTATATAAATGACCATAACTTGCGTACTCTTCGATATAATGTATAATTATTATAGGTCGATCGATTTGTCTAGAATAAAGGAATCTTTTCCGTTTTTGCATTAATGTTGAATTATGTTAATGAAAAAAGTTTCAATATAAAATATCGACTTTTCAAATATTATAAATGACCATAAATACCTTACTCTTTCAATAAAATATATCAATATTATAGGTCAATCGATTTGTCTTGAATCCACGAATCCACAAAAATTTGATGCGATAAACTTGTAGGGTGTTCAAAATGCAACGTTTTTCTTCCCTTGACATTTTTTCATATCGTGCGTTGTTTGGTTTAAAATGTTAATTTTCTTTTGTTTTTTGGAATTTTGTAAATTATATGACTCCGGTAATTTTTTTTATCAAAAAAAGTAATGAGGATAAATTGTTCGTCTTTTTAAGTACTGCTGATAAGCGTATCTAGAATGTTTAAATCTTAAGAAAAGTGGTCTCACAAATTTTGAAAATGCGCTCACTTCTTAAATTTTTATTCAAAATGGCTGGTTAACGAACTTGACCTTCATTTTAGGACACTTGAAGACCAAAACCCAATCATACATACATACATACATACACATTCGCAAAAACCTGTTTTTCGGGTTCAGGGGGTCTCAACCCGCGCACATCCCACCACCCGGGGGGGGGGGTCAAATCTTACACAAATCTAATACCTTCTCTAATAAGAATGTAAAAATCTTAAAATAAAGAACCCATTTTTTCAATTGTAAAGTGCTAAAAAAAGTAATAAAATTTTTTAGAAATCCTTCGGTTAGTTTTTGGATATTTATGGTGAAAATAATCCCTTCATATTTCATCAATTTATATGCAACCGTCTTCAACTTATCGTCTTCACAAAAAAGTGTGACATCCACGGGCTAACACGTCCTCACACACATTGATACACTCATCCATACTCACACATACATCCGGACAGTTGTTGACAATATTTTATTAGACATTACAGTACCCTTCCACTTATCGCGAAGGTCTGGGACTGGGATTCGCGTTAAGTGAGTTCCCCCACTACATCAATCATCGTTCTCCCCTTGCGCTTTATCCTCATATCTGATAGGTTGAGGAAATCGAATCTATTCAAAAAAATTAATATCAAAATTTGACAGTTAAGTAAACAGGTAGGAGAGAATATTCATAGGTTATTGTACAAAGTTTAGCTACAAATCATAAAAAACTTAGTGTTTTCTTAGAAGTGTACTTTGAAACAAATTTTAATATATGAGAAATTTGCATAGGAATTTAAGTTTTTCAATATATTGCAAATATAATATTACGTAATCTTATATTTTTTTGTTTACGTATATATATTAAAAGAGGATCTGGTTATTTACGATGCATAACAGTCCGTTTTACTTGAGGATATAACCAAATTTTGAATAAATTATTTTACTGTGAATTAAATAAATTATATTAATTTGAAAAATAGGAACTTTATTTAATCTAAATGTGTACATTAAAAATATGTACAGTGATGTGATTTCTTGTCCAGCTGTTCATTTTAGTTTTTTCCGCTTATCCTTGATCTGTTCCTCATCCTCCGTGTTTCTTCTTGTTTTGCTTAGCAATCGTCCGTGCTTTCGACAAATTTGTTTAGCCGCTTCTTGAAGACGATACAAAGTTATGAGTGATTCCGAACCGACATTTACCTTTTCAAAAAACGATATTACCCCTTGCAAATTATCGACGGTCCGCATTGCTTCAGGTAATACGTTTTCAGAGAAACTTGTATCAGAATTTTCGGCTTCATCATTTTCTTGATTCCGTACGATGACAAGTATTTCAGCCGTGGTCGGGCAAGGTGGAATCTCATTATCCTCTTCTTCCAGTTTTCTAATATCTTCTTGGTTAACATCTGAGTAGCCGGATATTCGTTGGCAAAGACGCACTAATTCTTCAGCAGAATCACTGGGACTATTGTTTGTGATAGATTTAGAGGTGCTGGCTTCAGGAAGGCCATCTTCAGAACTGGAAGGTAGAATCTTGTTCCAAGCTTTTCTCAAACAGTCAATAGTGACTTCCTGCCATGCTGCAGCGGACCAAAAAATTACGTCCTTCATGTTGATGCTCTTTAAATACTGCAACACATCTATCCCGTCCTCTTGTGAGTTAACTATAGAACACATCAGCGAATTTCGATACCGCCTTTTGACATTTTCTAATATACCCTGATCCATGGGCTGTATCAGTGACATAGTATTAGGTGGTAAAAATCCGGGTTTCAGATCGCCGTGTTGCAAATCAGTCGCTGGCGGATGAGAGGGAGCATTATCAATCAGTAAAATTCACTTTAGAGGGAGTCCTTTATCTTTTAAAATTTTTGTAACAATGGGCACGAATTGTACATCATACCACTCTTTGAATAATGCGGTATTCATTCAAGCCGTCTTAGAATGTCTATAAAATACTGGAAGGTTATCCATGTTGAAGTTTTTTAGCGCTCTTGATTTTTTAGACTTGCCTATAATCATAAGAGGAATCTTTAACGTTCCAGAAGCGTTACTGCAGGCTAAAATTGTAATGCGTTCTTTATTTCTCTTGAAGCCCGGAGCTTCTTTTTCCACATTCGATGCTAGAGTCTTTGATGCCATCATCTTAAAATTTAGACCAGTCTCATCACAATTGAAAATCTGATCCTTGGTTACATTTTCTTTGTCGACCGTTTTTTGAAAATCTGCTCTAAATTCTTCAACAGACTTAACATCTGCTGCAAGTTTTTCACCACAAACAGTCAAATTTCGAACACCGTACGTTTTTTTCCAGCGATTTAACCAGCCTTCACTTGCAAGAAAGTCTTTATTTCCATTCAGTTTTTGATTTAGAACCAAAGCTTGAGTTTTTATTAACGTCCCACTGATAGGTACGCCGTGTTCTCTTTGAAATTGGAACCAAATGTGTACAGCTTCGTTTAATTGTGGATTTTCTGCTTCTCGCATGCAAGTTTTTTTTATTTATTCCATTTTCTTTCTTACTGCACCAATTTTCAATTTCTGATTTCTTCGATATCCATCTGTTTATTATTAAAAAGAAAATAATTTTTGCTTTTTGTTCTTGTTGGGAAAACAAAGTTTTTTATGATTCTAAGAATTGAAATAATTTTATCAGTCTTTCCTTACGAAAGAAAAACATTATTTTTCATGAAAAAAGGTTGAATTTTACCTTTTTTTCGGGGAAAACATTCTCCATAACTCCACTGTTTATAATTTTAAAAATAATTAAATAATCTTCAAATACAAGTATTTGTTTAAAAAATTTCGTATTAAAAAAATTGTTTTAACAGTTTCAGCCACAGAAAATTTTACTTTTAAAATTGGAAATGGCAGACTTGTACAGCATTTTTTTCCTGAAAAAAGAAGCTATTGTTTATTAAAATTCATCCATTTTTCAAAAATTAGTGAAAAGTGATATTTAAAAAAAACTCCATCGTGAAATACATTGTTAAAATACATTTTTTGTAAGTTTACATTTTTTTCATTAAACATAATGTTTTTTTCATTTGAAATTACATAATCAGTAATACTATTTTGATTCTAAAAATCATTAAAAACGTATGTTTCTCAGAGATATGATTTTTGGCACGACCATTTCTTTAATATGAATTTAACCCAAATTGAATAACTCTGAGAATAAGTACTAAAAGTGATTTTCAATAATATTTATTTTGTTTGGGAAAATATCTTGTCAGTTAAACTTTATTTGTCAAAATATTCTCGCATATTTAACCTTACCTATAAATGTTACTGACGTGAGTGTCGATTTCTCTCGCAATATCGATTGCGGTCTCTCCTTTCTCAACACGATCAATTATTTTTAATTTTTCTTCCAAAAGAAATTTTTTCTTTTTTGGTCTAGGATTGCTAGCCATTTATGAAATATTAAGTACTTAGGATAAATAATTAGGTATTAACCTCTTAAGTACGTTACATTGAATGTAAATATTTTTAACAAAATTATGTTTACGCGCGATCATTTTGTTTAATGCGTGCGCATGCATTTTTCGGCAGTGGGAGCAAAGCATGTAGGGGAAGTCGCGATATCTGGTAGTGCGATAAGCGGGAGGGTACTGTATTACATTGAGGAACGTTCAATTCAAGGAATTTTGACCAGCAATGAAAAAAAAACGGTTTAGCTGTCTCAGCTAAACGTTTAGCTGGATTTCGTCTTCCAAAATAATATGGCTGTGTTACCTAAATTTTCAGCTGTGTTACCTAAATATCTAGCTGTTTCAGCTAAACTTCGCCACCTAGAATTTATCTAGATAAATTCAGCAAAACTACATCACTTTTTATCATGGAATTAAAAATTTTTCGAAATTTTTTACTCTGAGAAAGCAAAAACGTTACCTTTATTGCGTTTTTGAATGTATAAAGTTATTTTTCCTGATATAAAAATATATAAAAGAGTCGCACATATCAAATTTTTGATAAAGAAATATTCCCGAAATAAAAAAAATGCCTTTTTTAATACAAATTCATTGATCATTTCTAAAATTAATTATGCTAATTAACAGAATATACTAAATTAACTTCATTCTAGTGATGTAACTGTACCATATTAAATATATTTTTCCAAGTGTAATTCTATTAAAATTAACGGTATAGGACGCCCAGGGTATGGATTGATATTAATATGTTTTTACTAGCAGTGTGGGGGGGGGATTGATTTTCTTTATTATTTAAAGCAGCTATAAATAATTTTGAGAATGAAGAATTGTTTAAGATGGAACTTTTTAATTCTAATTTATGTTCGTTTCTGTTTTGTCCGCATCGTCTTATTATTCTAACCAGTGATGCGACATTTACGAAAAAATGTTGATTTAACTAAGCACAGAATTGTGACTCATATTTCTTTCAGATTTTCTACTTAATTCTGTGAATGTATTTTTATCTCTTGATTTATACTAACGTTTTATTCATCATTTTAAGCGATGCAAACTAAAATTGTAGCCGAAAAATGTAGCACTCAAAAATAATTTGTCATTCAACAAAATCGTTTGGTTAACACATTTATGTTGAGTTGACCGAACTCGTTCATTTTATGTAATGTGTAATTGTGTAATGTGAGGAAGGAGGTATTGACTTTTCAGATTCCTCTAGAATTCTCATGTTATTTATTTAATTAATACGTGCGTTCCGCAACACTGCTCCGACCCAGGCTGCTGATCAATCCCTCTAGCGATCATCCACCCTCACGAAGTCGTCATGTGAAGCTCCCCACTCGGGTCCATTAGTATTCAAGGTCTTTTGTTTCAGGCATTATATACTCTACTGACACTCTTTTTATAAATTATTTGCCGCCACACTTTTCTGTCCTGCCATACTTCCCTAGCTTCCTTCACGTTCATGCATTTTTTCATGCAATTAGTTCTCGTGTTTCTATGGCTTCTTATGTTTCTTCGAATTAGGGTCTCAAACACACTTTCTAACCATTCTTTCTGCGGTCTGTCTCTGGAAACACTGCCGTTTACTTTACTTTGATACACTTGTTTCGTTAGTCGTTCATCTTTCATTCTCTCAACATGCCCGACCCATCTTAACTGACTTTTCCCCATATGTCAATTAGTGTCTCTTCTGCACCGCATTCTTTGAGGATTATCTCGTGACTCACTTTTTCCATCAGTGTTTTCCCCCATATTATGCGCAGCGATTTCATGCCAATCGCGTTAATTTTACTCTTATCCTTTCCTGGACAAGTCCATGTCTCACTACCGTATAGCACAGTCGGTACTAATATCGAATTAGGTATTGCCATTTTAGCTTTATTTTATATATTTTTACTTCTGATAATGGACTCTGCTCCACCGATAACCTTCTTATCCTCGTTCATGCGTCTATATAACTCCCCATCTATGTTTCCGTCACTAGTGAATAGGCTACCCAGATATACGTACTTATCAACTTGTTCTATTCTCTCATTATTCAAGACAATGTTGCATATTGTTTTCTCATTCTTTCCTTCAAACACCATATTTTTTATTTTTTTATGTTAATGTTGAAGCCGATGCTCTTCATGATTGTATTCAGTTTGTTCAACATTCGTTGCAAGTCTTCGATTGATTCTGCCATAACAACCTTATAATCTGCGAACGCTAACCCACGTACCCTTACTGTTTCGAGATCCACACCTTCTTCGTCGAAGAGGGCCATTCTTAGACACTTGTCCATGAATATAATATATAGCCATGAGGACATAACGCATCCTTCTCTAACACCTTGCATAATATCGAACGAGTCACTCAGTTTCCAATTAACCCTTACACTCGCTTTACTGCCAGCATATATTGTTTTTATTGCTTGTAGGAGCCATCTATTGACTTCGTACTCTTTCAGGACTTCCCAAAGTTTACTTCTATCCACCTTGTCAAATGCTTTTTCTAGGTCAATTGGAAGAATATTTTATCGTCTTTAAGTTACTGATGAATTGTTCCTAGAAATCGGTTTTTCATATAAATGCTGCATATACATATAATAATACATACATACACTAATACATGCATACACTAATGCTAATTCAATAATTGATGACAAATTAAATATAGGTTACATGCCACATTTGATAATGTAAAGAAAAATGAATTTTCTGATCTATTGCAACTTTATCATTTGAGCCTTTCCCATAAGAAATTCTCGGTTTGCAATTGTGTATCTTTATTCTCATGAAAGTCCTAAGAAGGATGTCGAATAAGCACTGAAACTTTGGTAAATTTTTTGTCCAACTTTTTTCATTGGGGTTTAAAAAAAAGGAAAAAAGACGAGAGAAAAAAACAAGACACGGGATTCGAAGATTTTCTTCTTCTTTTCTCTTTTTTTATTTTGAATTTGTACTAAATTCGGTGTGAAATGATTTATTAAACGCAAAAAGTCAGTGACTAATTCAATCAGTTAATTCACAGTTAATGTCACACCAATTTTTCCAAATTCACTTGAATTCTTCTAAATTCTGAATTCAATTCGCTATTCACTAATTCTTTGAATTTGTTGGAATTCACTTGGTTTTTGTTGAATTGTTGCGCATTCATACAAATTTTGTATTTGCTTAGATTTGTTGAAATCGCTTTAATTCTTTTGCATTCTTTTCAGTCCCTCGATTTTTCTCCTAATAATACAATTTTATTCTATATCATAAAAAACTTAGAGGGATGATGGAAATTAAAAAGATGAACAACTTTTACTTATAAATTTTATCTGTTATTTTTAATTACTCATTCACAAAACTATCTTATCAATCATAGAATGATATTACAAATTTTTCTTTTCTTGAGAAAAATACAACTTTGACCTGTTTTATTCATACTTGAGTCAAACTTCAGCAACTGAGCGGGTCAGAGAACAATTTTAAAAGTCCTTTTACATTCTCATCTCAGTGAGAAGGTATTGGTTTTACGTGAAAATTGAGTTCTGCGGATTTCGTCATATCTCGACGTTTTCGGACTCACTGCTTGAGAAAAACTGGATTTTACTTCAGTGTCTGACGTCGTTGTCCTTGTCGCCGTTAGATGAAAAGGGCTCTAAAAATTAGCATTCACAACTAAAATTATCATAAGGAAAATAAGCAGCAATAAATAAATACGTACACATCATAAATTGTCATTGAACTTGAAAAAAGTGAAAATAATGATTTTCCTTGATTGAATGATATTTTTCTTACTAGTAACGCTTTTTTACATAAGGGTTCTAAAACTTAGTAATTACACCTATAATAATTATGCTTCAAAAGCTACACCGCAATCACAACATTCTTATACACCGTAAATTATCACTAATTTTAAATAAATCATTTAAATTATGACTTCTAACTATCTAAGATTGCCTTTTACACATAATTTGGCTTAACATCATTACAAAATATTTCTGAATCATTGTGCTTTCAATGTGCAATCACCAGATGTTACTCTTATAGATTATTTTTACTATTTATACATGGTTGGGGGATTATTTGTCAAGTGCTCTTACTTAAAACGTCAAAGTTCTTTGATTGCACTGAAATATTGGTAAAGTGTAATCTTATTGGATTTCTATGGCAAAATATTTACTATCTGTTCAAATCTTTTAATAAAAATAACAATAAATGTAGTGTATCTACACAATGGCACAAAATTTAAGCCCCTTCGCCTCAGCAAATCTTTGTCAAAGTGGCAAATATTTTTCCTATAAACTATCATCCAATAGGACTACGAATTTCTAATGTTTCAGTCCAATCGGAGAAATTTTAATTCTTTAGTAAGAACTTTGAGAAAATAATAGAATCTTTTATTAAACTATTCGCTCAATATTTCAGCGTTTATCACCCAACTGTGAACATAATATTTTACTAGAAAAAGATATGGATAGTAATGACGATTAAAATTACAAAAATCGAGGGACAGTCTTCAAAACTTTTACAACATCGTATATTTGTTTTGAAAAGTGTGCATAAATTGAACTGTCGTTTCTCTAAAGTTTACAAACTTTATATGTAAAGTGTCTTTTAGATAACTGTCAAAAACAAAAGAGAAAATCAGTATATTAAATGAATGTAAACAAGAACAAAAATAAAAAAAAGAATTAAACATTTTGTAGAGCATGATAATAAATTTAAGAGTGAGTAAGGCGCGGAGTAAATAGGACACCGAATTGCACATAAAAGTCTTTATTTTCTTCAAATCTTACAAGAGATCCGGAATGTTCGAATAGACGAAAGGGGAAGTTGTTCTCTCTAGCACGGTAGTTTGCGGACTGACTCGTACCGACGTCCCCTGTACCGAGATCCAGCTTTTCGGGCGCTTTCGACTATCGACCGATCGGCCAGTCGATGGATCGGTCGATTTACAATTCGGGTTCGTTACCGGTTGAATTTGAAAATTTAATAAATGTAAATGAAATCGTTACTGAAATGAAGTAAATTAAAATTCTGGAGATGTAGCGTACATAAAAATGTGAAAAGTATATAATTACTAATTAGCAGGTACCCTAAATATACCCCCTCGCCAGTGATCGAGAATACATGAAGATCACGATACAGAGTAAAGAGAAAGAAAAAAAACAAATGAATAAAGAAATTATACAATTGTGGTTTGAATAACTGAAATGCCGTTGTGAGAAACCTATATTGGCATCGGAAAATAACAAGTTTTCTAGCAATAATTATGCGAAACCACCTTGCAATCTATCTGAAAATCTTACATGTCTTCCGGATCGCGTTCGAACTGTTGATTGAGGCAGCTCTTCCGAATTCTGATGTTGAGGTTTCTCCGGTGTTCGGAGTGACATATCGCCGTCCGCTAAGACGTAAGCTGGTATGAGTCGGTCCACTGACACCTTAACTTGTTTTCCATCCATGGAAACTACAAAAGTCTTATCATTTCTCTCAATCACTTGATTGGGACCCTTGTAAGGAGACTGCAGTGATCCGTGTGGAGCGTCATGTCTAACGAAAACGTGGTCCGCTGTGGCGAGTTCTTTAAATACAAAAACACGCTTGTTTCCGTGTCGGGTACCTTTAACTGGTCGAATTTGCTGGAAGTGTCTGCGAAGTTCTTGTGCGAATGTCGATGATGGCTCCTTCGCTGATTGTGCACGTGGCGCGAGGAATTCGCCGGGTAGACGTAAGGGTTCGCCGTAAACTAGTTTGGCTGTTGTGGATTTGAGATCGTCACGCCAAGCTGACCTTATACCCAGCATGACGACAGGCAGCATCTCAGTCCAGCGCTCGGTTGCATGGCATCGAATCGATGCTTTCACTTTACGGTCGAATCTTTCGACTAATCCATTGGCTTGAGGGTGGTAAGCTGTTGTTCTGAAATGTTTGGTACCGAGCAAGCTATTGAGCTCTCGGAATAAACACGATTCAAATTTCCGGCCCTGATCCGTTGTAACTCTCAACGGTGTTTCGAAGCGGGCGATCCATCCTGAGAAAAACACTTTTGCAATCGTTTCAGCTTCAATGTTTTCTATTGGAAAGGCTTTCAGCCAACGTGAGAAACGATCCACACACGTTAAGCAGTACTTATATATCCAAACTACTACGAGACCATTTCCTGCAATCCGATTTAATCGATGGCCATACATAACGTTCAGTTACCAGTCTGACTGTTGCCTTGATTCCTGGATGAGACAATTGATGGAGTGACATAAAAGCTGCTCTTCGGAATGCTTTCGTGACGAACGGACGTGCAGTGCTCGATGAGACATCACAGAAAAGTTTGAAGTCCGTGCCAGGTAACTGGACTTTCTTTAGTTTTAAAGCTGAGCCTGGTTTGAGGAATGTTTGAAGTTCTTTGTCATCGACCTGTGAATGGGCAAGAACTGGAAAATCGATGCATTCCGAAAGCTCGTCCACTCTGGAGAGAGCGTCTGCGATGACGTTGTCCTTTCCTGAAATATGTCAAATATCGGTAGAATATTGTCCAATAAGGTCCAGATATCGGAATTGGCGTGGGGAACACTTATCGGGTTTCTGCTGGAAAGCGAAAATAAGTGGCTTCTGGTCGGTGAAGATGATGAAAACTCTTCCTTCCACCATGTACCTGAAATATTTTATTGCCTTGTAGATCGCCAGAAGTTCCCTGTCGTACGCTCCGTACTTGTTTTCAGCAGGGCTCAATTTTTTTGAGAAGAAACCGAGTGGCTGCCATTCTCCGTTGACTCGCTGCTGCCAAACGGCACCTACTGCGAAGTCAGAAGCATCTGTAAAAATTGCGAGAGGTGCTTTTGGGTCTGCGTGAACCAACTGGACTGCTTTGGCAAGACTCTCCTTGCATTTCTCGAAAGCCACCACTGCTTCATCATCCCAATGAAGTGGCGCATTTCCTTTGAGCAGATTGTGTAGAGGTGCTTGTAAGGAGGCCGCATCTGGTACATAACGTCGACTGAAATGTATTGTACCCAGAAAACGTCGGAGACCCTTCGCTGTTTTGGGAAGAGGCCAGTTTTGGACGGCTTCCATCTTCTCTGGTAGAGGTCGTACACCTTCTGCTGATACAAGAAAACCAAGGAATCTTACCTCTGTAACCCCCAAAACACATTTTCCTGCGTTGATAAGTACTCCATAGTCTCTAAGGCGATGAAAAAGCTGCTGAAGGTGTTGTAGGTGCTCCTCTTCGTTATCCGATGCTACAAGGATGTCATCGATGTAGCAATATGCGAAGTCCAGACATCTTTAGCACATCATCCATAAAGCGCTGGCATGTTTGAGCGGCGTTGCGTAGACCGAACGGCATCAAGGGAAATTCAAAAAGGCCAAAGGGTGTAGTGATGGCTGTCTTCACGATGTCTTCTTCTGCTACTGGAATTTGGTGGTAAGCTCGCACCAGGTCCACGGTCGAGAAAATCTTTTTCCCGTGTAGTGTTTGAGAAAACTCCTGAATATGTGGCACTGGGTATCTATCTGGAATCGTCCTCGCGTTCAGACTGCGATAGTCACCACACGGCCGCTATTCGTCGCCTTTTTTCGGGACCATGTGGAGTGGAGCCGACCAGCTACTCTCAGAACGTCGCACGGCTCCCATTTTCTGCATGATCTCGAATTCCTTCTTCGCCTGCTGGAACCTGACTGGTGCTAGACGTCGTGGTTTGCACGATACCGGTGGTCCGGGTGTTGTCCGAATGTGGTGCTTTGTTTGGTGCTTAGGCTCGATGGGTGCACCAGATGGCTTCGTTATTTCCGGAAAAGTCCGTAGAAGTTGGTAGAACGGAGAGGAACTTGCGACGGCGCGAATGTGGAGTAAACCGGGATCACACTCCGCTACTTCCCCACGGGTCATGAGAGATGTCACACCGTCGACGAGACTTCGATTACGTATGTCCACAAGTAACCCATAATGGTGTAAAAAATCAGCACCAATTATCGGTTTGGATACATCAGCCACCACGAATCGCCACGTGAAATCGCGACGGAGGCCGAAATTTAAACTGAGAGTCTCAAAGCCGTAAGTTGCAATAATCGAGTTGTTAGCCGGGTAGAGCTCGTAAGGCGTCTTTTGGCGCCGACCACGAATACGCGAACGAGGGTAAACGCAAAGGTCGGCTCCCGTATCGACTAAATACTGCACTTTGGATTCCTGGTCGGTGAGAAAAAGGCGGCGAGATATCGCGTTTGGGTCGCTTGCCGCCATTAGCGACTCTACTGTCCGTTTCCCGAAAACGTGCACGGTGTAAGGCACCTCTTGGCATTGGTTCCGAATTTCCGATGATACCAGCACAATCCTGACTCACTATGGCGCGAATTGCTTTTACTACGCGAACGCGAACGCGGTTGCCAAGATAGCCTGCGTAGTGGCAGGTAAGCGTCCAAGCCATAAAGGACGGAGAACATCGTCCGGCACGAATGTTCCTGCTAAAGAACGTAAGTCGCGTAGGAATTGAGACGGCTTCCTGTCGCCTATTTCCTCGTCTTCAAGTAATCGTCGCACCTTATGTTCTTGAAACTCACTTAACCGTTTAATTAGTTCACTCTTAAGTTTAACGTACTACCCGTTATGTGGTGGCCGCGTCAAAATGTCCCGCACTTCTTTCGCGTATCTTGGCTCTAAATTTCCGGCAAAATAACTGAATTTTGTCACATCTTGGGTAATACCGGCTAACGCGAACTGATTTTCTATTTGCGCGAACCACATCTCGGGGTCCTCGGGCCAGAAACTTGGAAGGCGCACAGAAATCCGTTCTACTCCGGGAAGAATCGGCATATTCGATGCCGCGAATGTCGGGAACTTGCTTGTGGTGAGCGACGCGGATGTTGCTGATATCGATTCCGTTGTTTGGTTTGTCAACTTCATTGTTAAAAAATATATATATATATATATATATGTAGCATATTCCCTAGATTAAACACTCACCGTTCACACACTGATCCACGGAGAACAAACACTTCAACTGTGGCACAGGGAAATTCAGAAGTTGATGAAGTTTTCAGTTAGCGTCGGTTCTCGGGCACTTAAGCGTCACTTTCACTGTTTGGCGTCACTTCACTAATATCGTTGTTTGCCAGAGATTGTGAAAAAAAAAACTTTGTTTGATTGAGATCACGTCGGGGTCACCACTTTAGGAGTGAGTAAGGCGCGGAGTGAATAGGACACCGAATTGCACATAAAAGTCTTTATTTTCTTCAAACCTTACAAGAGATCAGGAATGTTCGAATAGACGAAAGGGGAAGTTGTTCTCTCCAGCACGGTAGTTTGCGGACTGACTCGTACCGAGGTCCCCTGTACCGAGGTCCAGCTTTTCGGGCGCTTTCGACTATCGACCGATCGGCCAGTCGATGGATCGGTCGATTTACAATTCGGGTTCGTTACCGGTTGAATTTGAAAATGTAATAAATGTAAATGAAATCGTTACTGAAATGAAGTAAATTAAAATTCTGGAGATGTAGCGTACATAAAAATGTGAAAAGTATATAATTACTAATTAGCAGGTACCCTACAATAAATATTTATTAATAAAAATTTCGAATAAAAAAATAAATAAAAAATTTCCAATTCTTAACGAGTCTTCCAGACTTTATAAAATAATATATATATATATATATATATATATATATTTATTTATTTATTTATTTACTAAATAAAAAATCAGTAAGAGTTTCCAATTGGATGTATAGAAGTCCTGAAAATAAAACAAGAATCCAACGATCAAATTTAGTTATCCACCACAAAATGATCCTATTGCAATTCCTAAAAACAAAAAAATGTGTTTCTTCGGACAAAATAAAAAAGAGGAAAGAAAAATGAGAAGGCAACCAATAGGGTGGGTCGAAAATAACTAATTTTAGAAATCGAAAACAATACCATACCTACAAGTAGTGCATTGGGACCCCCATGAAGTGTACTGTTACGTGCCTGCCTACACAAAAATCAATTTTGGTGGAGCCGCCTAACTTTTGGAAAAATCAAAAGATAATTTGAAGAAGGCTTTATTTAAAATCATAACTACTGAGAAATGACAGAGAAATGAGAAAAGAGAAAGAATGAAGAAAGAGAAGTAAGGACGAAGGTGGCCGCGAAGCAATTTACACACATGCTGCGCTTGCATGCATTGCAGCACGGCACGGGTCGTACACTCACACTAACTTAAATCCTCCTCACGTTGCAGAATACACGAGCTCGCTGTCAATTTCAAAATTAAATCTAAATCAGGGACAGAATCTTAAGAAATAAAGATGCAGAAAAATTTTAATGTGCACATGACGGTCAGAAGGAGGTCCCCATTACAAAACCTCTTCCTGTAAAATAATTTCAAAGCTATGTAGGAATTCCAAATTGCCCAACAGGATTTCAGAATTAAAATTCTCTCAGACCTCGCAGGCAAATGATTAACAAATCTTGAGGAATGCCCTCATACTCAGCAAATTCTTAATATTCCTACATAGACACAGGGCGACCATTTCACAATGAAAGTTGTTACAAAGCAACAATTCGGTTTTATTTCTGAATAAAGTTTCTGCGGTTACTCTACTTTCGAAATTCTTACTAAACAAAATCACCTCACCCAAAAACGAAATCCGACCTGACGACCCTGATGAGTAAATTGAACTCGGGGTAGTCGAAGGAGATTCTCGTACCGAAGAGAACCTCTCCTCTAATTGATCCGCGATTAACGGCACCCGTCCGCGGTCCTGAGGCGCCACTCGTCTTAACATCAGAACTTCAGCAAAAACTAATAAGTACGCGGGGTTTTCTTTTGTTTTTCAGTTTATTTGGTATCTCGGACGTAAAACCGCTTGATAAATTCCCACCTCCAGGGGTTAGCGTTCGGAATTTGATATCAGGGGCAACTTTAGCTCTGCCAGGGAATTTTGAAGTAATTTTCCAATCGAAATATATTTTTTAAATTGTCAGTGGGCACGCCCGAGTACGTGCATGTAACGTGGTAGAAAATTCACGACGAGGAGTCTGCGAAATCCCGCACTATTAACGGCATAGTGCGCAGACTAAAAAAAATAATAGGTGTTGTGAGTTAAGAGGAAGTGAGTAAGAGGAGTCAGTAAAGAGGTGGGAAAAGGTTAAAGAGTAACGCGAGGAATCGCGAGCAATTTAGGTTCAGAGTTCACTAAGAACTCTTGTGAATCATACTATTGAAGTATAAACGATGTGGGTGCGCGGAAACGCGTAAGGAAAAGAATATTCAAAGTAATCTGGCTATGAAAAGTTAAAGTGCCCGTCTTCGGTAAATAGAATAGAGAACTTATAATAGAAAACTTATGCAGAGTTTTAAAGTTTTTTTTATTTTTTTAAGATTTTTGGGGGAGCCTAGAGTCTTCTCAATTTTTTCTAGATTTTAAGATACAATGCTGCAAGAGATAATCATGTTTTAATAAACCCTTATTTTTAACTTTTATTTTTCGCGCTGATAAAAACATCAAAGAATTTTTGTTTGGCATTTGAGGACTTTCTTGGGATCAAAATGAACTCACAAAAAATGCAAAATATATAGGGGATCAAAACTGGAAACACTAGACATTTTTGAAATATTGAAATCTGTATCAAATGGAACTACTTTTTTTCATTACTAGACTCTTTCTGAGGTACATTCTATATGAAAATTTTTTTCAGAGCTAGTGAAGAAGTACTATGTAAAGCAAGACCTCCAATCTGAGTAATAATCATTTTTTTAATTGTATTGTTAGTGAAATAACATAGAGACAGCCCGTGAGCCTAGTTTCACATTAAAATTCTGGCTATGAAAAAAATCGATATTAGTAAGTACCTACTTGTCTTCTTTTTGATAAAATAATCTCAGGTACAATCTTTCTTTGATTCGAAAGAAGGCATGGTTCGTTGTGCATGTATCTTAGTCCTAATACAACCATCTCTTGCATTGTTTCCTATGACCTTCAAAGATCCTTCGCTTACAACTTTGACCATTCTTTCTACGGCTTGAGTATGACAAGGAAGTTTCCATATGTTCACTTCTGATCTCAAGCCATTTTGAACGATATCGTTGATACTTTCTTCAGAAAGATGAGCAGTTAGAGGAAGTTCACTCATTAGACGACATTTTGTCCAGTCAATGATTTCCGTGTAGTCCCCTGCATTAAATAGTAGACTTGGGACTTTGAAGATTCTACCTTGTTTGTTAGAAGCTTTTTTTCTTGCTTCTAGGATTCTACGAACTGCTACCTTTGTGACATTTTTTTGTTCGTCGGCCAACATCGCAAGCAAAAGATTCTCAGGATGGCAAAAGTACGCATTCCTTTGTAAGAGTGGATCGAGGACTGCTTTCAGAGACTTATTTAAATACCAAGAAAGCTTTACTTCTTTCCACACATGTTTTGCACCTTAAGTACAAGAAGGATTGGCCTTGATGGTGAACCACATCGGTGCGTAAACTTTTATCACGTACTGAGTCAGAGTTAGCAAGTTTTTTGAAGGGATCCTTGTGGCAACGTAAAGTCGCAAAATTCTAGCACCAAAGGTCAACCATCTTGAATGACACAGGTTTTCAGGTTTTCTAATGGCTAAGTCTTCTGGACATTCACCAGCTACAATAGCCTTTCATATCAGTAACGAATATTGCTGATCCTTACTTAAAGTCTTGGGGTCAATCTCTGGTAATTCAGTTTGGATTGCCTGAAATAAAACGACAGGAAGCTGTTCACAATTAGGTAACTGTTTGCCAATATGACCGGAGAAACTATTTGGGTTACTAGTTATGCCATCCAGATGTTGGAATAGATGCCGCAAAGGTAATTCATTCATGTGAAGCAGACGCTTAAGCCACTGAACAGACCGTTCCAGATTCTTTTCTATTAAAGCAATGATGCCATCATTATGCCCTGTATTTACAGCCGTACTATCGCAGCCGACGGCCGTTAATTCGGTTGTGGTAATCCCAAATCGATCAAAGTAATCGAACATTGCTCGAAGAAATAAAAGAATATGTAGAGAGAACACTTCGAAACTGAACCAATAAAACATACCTTCTTTAATACTTTGCGCAGTACTTGAAGCAGGATTTATGTGTCCAATTTAATGTGCATTAGGCATTTCCAACAAAACTACATGCTCTTCTGTTACGGAAGTTCTGTACAATTTGCCATTTTGTATGCTTTGTGTCAAAGTAAAATCTGTTTTTCCATCAAAATATAATGATTTCTAATTGCATCTTTCACGGCGATCGGTTTTTTGCTACTCATTTTCTCTTATTTTAAGAGCTCTTTGAATTTTACATTTATCAATAGCTTTTGAACTATTATCCTTGGAAATAATCTTTAAATCTTTCATAACGGCACAGGAAATTTGGAACGCATCACGAGTTGATACCCCGGTTTTTCGGCAGATGTCCGACACTGTCGTTAACTTGACTATCATTTGATTTGTGGGCTTGAATTGACAATCAACATATGACGATGGAATGTAATCATCATCAGAATCAGAATTTATTAATATTCCTACACATTCTGTATACTGGAGACATAAATTTAGTAGTATTTCTAACAACTGGAAAGTAGAGTAGATCCCTTGTACTAAAGTATAATCTCGGAACCTTAAACTGGATCAAACTCAGTTAGTCAGGGCATTCTATTAAACCCCTTATTATTTTGATTCCAAATACTACAGATAGTATTATATGTCTTCCGTGTAACGTTAACATCTCAAACCTCTTGCAGAGCCGTTCGTAGTCATATCCTCTAGGTGGATACACCTTATCTACCTTCCATGCTAGCGCCTTTAGGAACCTTTTTTGGACTTTCTCTAATTGTTCAATTGATTTTTTCCTCTACGGGCACCAGATAGCCGAATCATATTCAAGCTTGGACCTTACAAAAGTAAAGTACATTGCCTTTAAAGTCTCGATTTTTTCGAATTGTTCACAGAATCTCATAATATAAGACAACATTTGATTAGCTGATCGTACAATATGTTCAATATAGTTTTAAAAAAATAGATGAGACTCAAACCAGACACCTAGGTCCTTGATACAAACTACTCTTGTTTGAAGAGTAACTTCTTTATACAAGACTTCAGTTTTACCGTGCTCTGATATTTTTCATAGTAATCCCTAATCTACTTTTTGATGCCAATATCAGAAACTATTGGCAGGGACGCACAAAACCAAATCTTCTTGACAACCTCACTAACAATATCTATAATCTCTCTTAATTCGACATTTTTATTATTCTTCTGTTCTGGCAGATTAAATTGCACCAGAAATAAATACTTAATAACATCTTCATATGTGTGGGAAGGGAATGCGTACTTTTTCACTAGGAAATCCAAATATGGGGCACTTAAAACTTCCCCTTGTTCTATTTTTGGTTATATTTATCTTTTTACTCATCTTGACTTTTAAGAAAGTACTTCTGTCAAACTTGAAACATTGCTTATAGTTAAGTAGCATTTGTTTTTATACTGTTTTCACTCCTAATAAGGCTCAGCAAGGGAAATTCCATTTTCAAGATGTTTAAAATCAGGTTCAAGAAAATATTTTACTTTCTTAATGTCAGAAATGAATTTAATATATAACGACAAACTTCATTTTCATACTAAAACCTCAGGAAACGGTTTAAAAAAGACAGCAATAAATAATTCCATTACCCATAGATGTCAATAGTTCCAAAATTTGCAGTGTTTCCAGTTTTGATCCCCTATATATCTTGAATTTTTTGTGAGTTCATTTTAATCCCAAGAAAGTCCACAAATGCCAAAAAAAATTTTTTGGATGTTTTTATGGGCGCGAAAAATAAAAGTTAGAAATAAGGGTATATTAAAACATTATTATCTCTTGCAGAATAGTAACTTAAAACACGTCATGGGGGTCTCAATGCACTACTTTTAGGCATGGTATTGTTTGCGATTTCTGAAATTGGTTATTTTCGAAACACCCTAGCAACAAACCAATTCCCCTTCTTTCTCTTTTTTATTTCTTTCGTCTTTTTTATTTTTATTATTATCAAATCACAACATAAAAGCATTTATGATATTTGCCAACGTTTCGGTGCTTATACAGAACCCTTATCAAGGTAAGAAAAATTAGAGTAGGTGGTAACGGCGACGAAACAACGACGCTCTCTCATCGATACCTGAGATCTAATTGTGGGTCAAAATGCAAATTCGTTATAAACACATCAGAAATAAGAGAAAGTCAAGATTCATGAAAATCTATTGCTAAATGCAATTAATCATACTAGAATAACTTTTTTTTAATTTATCCAAATAAGTTTTCAAATAAATAGGCAACTTATTTTGTTTTTTAATATAGAGCATGCTTTTTATGCATTACATTAACAAACAAAATAAGTTGTCTATTAATTTGAAAACTGATTTGATTAAACAAAAGTTATTCTAGTATGATTAATTACATTTAGCAATAGGTTTTCATGAATCGTGACTTTCTCTTATTTTTGATGTGTTTATAACGGATTTGCATTTTGACGCACACTCATATCTCAGGTATTGAGGAGAGAGCATCGTTGTTTCGTCGCTGTTCCCACCTGCTCTAATTTTTCTTATCTTGATGAGGGTGCTGTATGAGCATCGAAAAGTTGGTAAATATTATAAATGCTTTTATATTGTGATTTGATAATAATAAAAATAAAAAAGACGAAAGAAATAAAAAAGAGAAGGAAGAGGATTTGGTTGGTTGCCTTCTCATTTTTCTTTCCTCTTTTTCATTTTGTCCAAAGAAACAAATTTTTTTTGTTTCTAGGAATTGCAACAGGAGCATTTTCTGGTGGTTGTCCAAATTTGATCGTTAAATTCTTATTTCATATTCAGGAATTCTATACATTAACTTGAGTATTGAACATTAAATAGGATTTTGAATTTGATTTTAATCTAATTTAAAAATCTTAAATTCCAATTTGATGTTATATTACTGGGACTTCAAGTTTACTTTCAATTTCAATAAAAAAGCATTATATAGGCCTCTGTTGTTTTTTGGGGTTCTGCGATGCTTTAACACTCTCAATCTTAAGACCTTCACAGAAGAGTTTCAAACAAATGTTTTCGATCAACACCAAGACATGGTCACCAAATGAAAATCGGTAGTTTCTTGAAAAGGTCTCGATCATAACTAAGCACTAGGGTGGTTTGCCACACTCAGAAAAGTGTTTGATTCAAATATATTCTTTCTTCAATATAGGGTCCAATAAATATTTTACTGATTGATGCAAATATTTGATTGATTCAAATAAAATTTATTTGATTCAAACACACCATTGTTTAACTCAAACAAGTTATATCTTTGATACAGGGCGATACAAATGTTTGTTTGATTAAAACATTTTTCTGAGTGTATCTACCATGATTAGTATTAGTAACCACGATATGATCTTTTAATATCTGTGATTTTTATATTCAACATATGGGATATTTAGTGTTAATACTTAAGATATTACCAGATTTAAAATCTCGACCTATAATTTTAATATCTTGGATATTGGGGACCATTATCTCGGTTATTAGACCTTTTAATGTCTATTTATTAACCGATTTTTGCGTTAATACAAGAACCTTGGACTTACCAGGCGAAAGTTAGAGGCTTAAGTAACAAGGGCGGATCAGTCATTTATGATAGCTCCGTAGAAACACCTAGGGCAGAACTTTATGTCAGAGGGAATAATAAATTTATTGGGTTACCAAGGTTTTTTTTCTAAAGACTTCTTCGCAATGAAGATGAAATAGCATTTAGGAGGCAGGCGCCAACCTATGGTGATTGGCTCAGCGAACCTACCATTTGACTCCAAGGACCCACCACCATGTGAGAAGTAGAGAAACTTGGTGGACTACTGCAGCGTTGAAGGATAGCTATTGCTTATGTGATGTGATGTTAACGCACATAATTCCTTCTGGGGTAGTAAGGACACCAACCACAGGGGTGAGTCTTTATTAGATGACTTCTTAACTACTGATTCAACTTTATTGAGTTGGGGCAATACACCTACTTTCATGACATCTAGATATCACGAGGTAATTGATTTGACCTTATGTTCGATAAGTATGAGCGAAGTGTTCAAGAGATGGCACCTATCGTCGGCTACGTCTATATCTGGACTGAAGGACCTGAAAAAGGATACTCGACGCCTTTTTAACAGGGCTAAACAGAATAGGAATTGAGACTTGTGTAGGACAATTTTAACAATATATAATAAAGAGATACAAAATGCCGTAAGGGACTCAAGGAGGAGGGTATTGTCAGGGAATCGAGAATATATCTGACCCTGCTAGACTCTACAGAACGTTAAAGGATAGCTCATCATATCAACTGAAGAGATTAATATTGCTTTCGGGCCCATGAGTCGTATCCCTCAGGAGGACCAACTTTTACAGCTAGAATGAAAGATTAGAAAGTAGCCAGTTGTATTGTCACGCATTCAAAAATTAGATGGGTATCTAAACAATTTGAACCATATAAAGCTGCAGGAGATGATGAAATATTCCCTGCATTAATTCATGAAAGATTTCAGTCCTTGGAGGGTCCATTGTGCAGCATCTTTCGGCCATGCTCAGCAATGGGATACACCCCGGTAGCATGGAGGAAGGTTAAAGCTATCTTCATTCTAAAGCCCGATAAGGATACCTACTATGAGGGACAATTCTTTAGACCGATGAGCTTGACCTCGTTCGTGCTGAAAACGCTAAAACAATTAGTGGACCTATACATGAAAGAGGAAATGCTAACGAAAAACCCTCTCCATAGGAATCAACTTGCCTCTCGAAAAGGCAGACCTACTGTTGAACGCTCTCTGTGCGTTTACCTCCCGCATTAATCATACAATTCAGAAAGGTCAAGTAGCAATTGCAGCTTTTCTAGACATAAAAGGGGCATTTAGTAACACACCCAATTGAATTCAGATACGGTTCTGCTCAAACACACGGTGTTAGTGACACCGTAAACAGGTGGATGCACTCCATGTTGAAAAGCATAACGGTACATACTTTGCTACATGGTCATGAAGTGAAGGCCAAAGTTTCAAGGGGTTGCCCACAGGGAGAAGCTCTTTTATCCACCCAGTGGCTTGTCATTGATAACCTGATTCGTGTTTCAAACCAAGCATGAGGGCACCTTAGTAGAACTTATGCATCTTAGGGACTACGGTAGGGAAGTAGAATTTTCAAAATGAGCAAAGTATTTAGGAGTAATAGTTGACTCTAAAATAACCTGCTAACTCCGTGTTGACGCGGTGGTAAAAAAAGCTAAGGGAGAAGTGAAGAATTATTTACACCAGGAGGTTCCGTTTGGTACACAGACTGTTCTAAAGACTCCTTGGGAACAGGGGCTGGAATCTATGGGAAGCAGCCCAGGGCTGAGATAATAACAGCACTATGCACATTCCCTACATGTTCCAGGCTGAAATACTGAAGATCTGAAATTCTCTTACACCTGAAGAGTTTACTTCTAGACTACTCTGGATTCGCAGATCTTCTTAAGGCTGCCAGTTAAGACTGGCTCAGTTTGATCTTGGTTCCCGGCCATAAGGATATTGAAAATAATGAGAAAGCAGAAGCACTGGCTAAAACGGGAGCATCACAGCGTCGTAGTAGGGATACTTACTGGACACGGCCGGCTGAGAAAACACTTGACCAACATAAGGATTGGAGGCAACCCTCATTGTCGAAAGTGTGATTTTCGTGAGGAGACAGTTAATCACATACTTTGTGAATGTGATACACTGGCGTGCTTCAAAAACAATACATGGGTGATTATTTTCCCTTTATGGTAAAGACTGACCTTATGGAAGATAATTAAATTTTAGTGTATAGTACAATAGAATTTACCGCAGTGATATGGGCAGTTATTGTCCTGCCCTCCCGTGTAATAATAATAATGATAATAATAATTAATTGAGGGACCTGGAAATCGAGTGTAAATCGCAAAAATCAGATTCAGGCCAAACGGTGAAGCCATTTTGTCTGATGTTTTGTATACATACTCTATTATTTTAATTTTTACATGAAAAATAGAATTTTTTTCGAAAAAAGCGAACTGTACCGAGAGTCTTTATACTCTTTAGAGTATGTATACAAAAAATCAGACAAAATTGCTTCACCGTTTGGCCTGAATCTGATTTTTGTGATTTACGCTCGATTTCTAGGGCCCTTAATTAATTAATAAAAAAATTAATAAATAATAATTAATCAAGCCTCGGCGGCTCAGGCGGTTAGGCGCTGGGACTTCACCCTTAAAGGTCCAAGGTTCGATCCCTGAGTTCGGAACACTGGAAATTTTCTTATGTACTTTTACCGAGGTTCTGGTGGTTCGGATCCCACCTTGAGCAGCAGGTTTCTCCACCATGCACGTGGCTGCAACCCAGTCCGTGGATAGTGGGGTAAAAGCGAGGCTTTGCCTAATATGTGAAATTAGGCATACCCCGTAGTTAAACATAATATATACTACGACTTAATATCCCGATGTTAAACGATAATATAAGTTTCTCTCCATGTGTTAACAAGAAAAAGGGATGATCGTGAAATGAAAGAAACTTGTAGAATGCAGTGAAATGATGGTGTATGTGATACTGATTGGACAATTTCTTGAATCTTATTTCATTTTCAACCAAAGATTCAGACAATGATCTTTAGCTTTGCAGTTTTGAGAACATGTAATATTTCTTATTAAAATCAATACTATATGATATTAGTTGCACTTACTTGAAAAATTGGGGAAAATCGTACAGGCAAATAATAGAACGACGATCTTCATTGTTTCTAGATACGAATAGAATCCTTGATAGAGAAATAAAACACCGATTTTTGAAAAATGTTGTGAGAAGTGACTAGAAAATTTGAAGATTCTTTACAATAGAGCTGAAGGACAAGCCATTGTTCACTCCATTTCGTAAAATAATACATATCTGCCATGTGGATTACTCATAGGACCTTCAGAATTATTCATGTTTACAACATGTTTCATTATTTGAACTGAATTGTACAGGTAATAAAGAATCATTTGCTCAAGAAAAAATTAATTAAATTAAATCAACATTTTTGTATTCCGGCAATGAATCTAGAATTAAAATAAAAGCGTGGGGCAACATTTTTGAACATTTCATTCATACGAGAAAAACATTGTAATATTTACGCCCCAAACTTCTATATTTCGTCACGTTATTATTATATTATTACCGTTGCATTGCTAGCATTTTTCTCAGCAGGAATTACTTTGTTTTGAAGTGGTACAGTTTAATAAAAACTTGTTTGAACAAAATCTACTTATATACTTTATTTTGAATTTTCAAATCTAGAAACAGAACAATAGTATATTTTGCACCTAGAGAAAAAAAAGTTCCCTCCCCCTGCCGTGTACGACATTTTTTATAACAAATGGATGATTTCAGACATTTCTCGAAAAACAGTCATGATTTCAATCCATATTAGATTTTGAATAAAGAAGCATGAAATTTATGTTAACTAATCTCAAATTATCATAAATTCAATAAAAAAATTGCCGGAAATTTTCGGTAATTTTAGAGGTCATTTACGGTAACTTACCATAAATTGCCCAAAATTCAATTTAAATATGTCTATAAATTTGCGGAAATTTATGGAAATGTTGGGTCATTTATGGTAATTTTATAGGTAAATATGGTAGCTTACCATAAATTACCCACAATTTAGTTTTAAAAATTTTCATGAATTTCCGGAAATTTATGAAAATTTTCGGTAATTCACGGTAATTTAGGGTAATTTTATCAGTCACAGTTTCCACGGTGAAGCTGATAATCGTAAAATCCGAGCTCATAGATGTTTCATTTTCATTATTCACCTCTGACGTCACTTTTCAGTCCTTAAGGAGTAAAAAGTAGAATTTTAGCCCCGCTTCATAGGTGTCGAAAAGGGCTGAAATCATGCATGTGTCATAAAAAATATATTATCCGACTGAACTAAAATTTGGAAGGCTTACTAGTGCAGGACAAATACAAGTTTTACGTACAATTAGAATCCGCTACTCGAGAAAAAAGATTTTTCGGCACATTCTAACAATTCTACCCAAGAAAAATACCACCGTTTCGATTTAATGTTTTTAGTAAATGTCTTCTTAGGTTCATTTCTTAAAATGATAATAATTTTTCCAATAATGAGCGGTAAATTCCGAAGAGGAATTCTGAGCATATTTATTAAATCATATTGTACACAGAGGTAAAACTGTGTGCAGCTCGACATACTTTGTGTAGTTCTGAGTTTAAAGCGTGCCGTTCTAAACTGAAATATGTGTACTAAAAAATGTATTGTTAAAAAACTTCCGCGGAAAGCAGAATCAAAAAAAGTATCAGATATCTAGCTAATGACATACGCCTAGTGATTTTTATTTATATCGTTTCCTTTGTTTCTTTTGGGTTAAATTGAACCATGCAAAAGTATAAATAAATCAGATAATATTTAGGAGTTGCTAATCGTTATTTTGTATTTTCGCAGAGAAATACATTTTTCTAGAAATCAGCAGACCATAATGCAAAATTATAAGTAGTAATAACTAATATATATATATATATATATATATAATATAAAGTTTGACATAAGG
>CAKNYM010048670.1:76633-101373 GCA_932195095.1 Andricus curvator
AATCATCATCTTTTAAAACTTTTTTAGCTTTTTTGAGGTTGTCCAACTTTGTTTCTAAACAAAAGTCGACACTAACCTCCAAACCCTCCAATTTCTCCAAATCTGAAAAAGCTGAAAAATCTTGAAAATAGCCGACTCGTCGAGAATGAGAAATTACAAGTTAAGAATCGTGCATCCTCGGCTTCAACGCCGAACCCATCTTCGTGGCTGACCCGAAGCCGCCACCGAAATCAAACGAAAGAGCACGAAGGAGACATTGAAATCATCCGAACCGACAAATTTTCGTTGACGCGGAGCATGGAATCAAGTGACGGAGTGGGGACACACCGACACGCGGCGTTTACGTGTGTTGCTCCCACACGGGAGCCGTGGTGGGGGCCGCCAGCTCCCACAACCTGTGAACACTGGTACTGCGTGAAGTTGCGTCAGCAGTGAAGTGTGTGCAAGGCGGCAGGGCGCGTAGAGGCGATAGTCGTGAGTACAGTGCCCACGAAGCTCGGCGCGCGCATCTCCCTCCATCGATTTTCTGCCCTCTCTGCGCGACTCCCACGAAACGCCCACGCAGCCTCCCCGTTAAAAGGGCGCGCACTGGCCCAGAACGTCACTTGTTTGGGAGCTGGCTACCAGCACCCTTACAAAATTTTGGCATATCTCGAAATCGTTTAATGCTTTTTAAAAATAAGTTAATTTGCGTTTAATTGTTCCGCGTCGGTGATTAAAGATTTATACGCGTTGGTGTTGTTTTACTTCTATTGATTGCTCTGTTTTCGTCATTTTGGGTAATTATACTACCAAAATTATGAAGGAAAAGTGAGAATTATTATTCATAGGATGGTGACTCAAAAACTTCGTTTACTTTGACAGACGTAGAGCTTCAACATTTTTTACCGTATGACTGGATGCTGGGCAACAGGAAGCTGCTCCTCTGAATTCTGGATCGCTGGAAACTACACCTCTGAATTCTGGACTCCTCGAACCATGTTATTGTTGCCTGGACAACAAAAACTGTTTTTATCCTTCGATGACTCGTCAAATTTCCTCCCCTTTGTTCTGACACTGGTTTAAAATTCGTCATAACCAAGCACACGGCTCTACACATTCGTTAACACTCTTTAATTGTTTATTGTTGAGGTATATAAGGATCGATGGACTAGTTCACTCACATGTGATTAGACTGCACTGATGTGAAGCTTGATGGAAGCATTGCTTTACAGGACACGGCAGTATACTTGACGCGCGATATAAAACAATCCAGCTTTCGTAGTACCAATGTTTTTTGTTGAATAAGTTTGTTCAAATAAATTTGAATATAAAAAGAATATTTATTGAACAGCAGTAGAGTTTTACAGAGGAGGGAAACTCTCAACGACGAGTATGACAAGGTAAAAATGATTTGGAACATAGGCTCAAGACGAGTTCGAGCATAAAATATTAAAAATAACCCTAGGAATAGGCGTTTTGAAAGTGCAAACTTTCCGGTAATAGACTTAAAAGAAATAGCAGATGTTTCAAGTCGCCTTTTCGTGAGAACAGTAAATTAGAAAGTTGTATACCATTCAATTCAGAGATAAAATAACATCGAACATTTATTTGATTCAAGTAATCCTTTTTCTCAGTTTAGCGTGAATGTAATAAAAATTTTCAATGAAAAAGATATTCTAATTGTGCCTGTTTTTTATACTGTTTGTAATGATATATGTCAAATACATTTTGAAAAATATAAGATTATTTATGTGCACGTACGCTTACCTTGATCACATCCTTGAGTAAGTTGATTATACAGTAAACCCTCGTTAACACGAACTCGGTTAAGACGAACACTCGGTTAACACGTACAGAAAGTGCGGTCCCGGCATGATTATACAGGGCCTTATGGAGTTTTATTCGGTTAACACGAATTTCGTTTTGTACGAACTTCGAACAACTTCCGAGG
This sequence comes from Andricus curvator, assembly GCA_932195095.1. Lineage (NCBI taxonomy): Eukaryota > Metazoa > Arthropoda > Insecta > Hymenoptera > Cynipidae > Andricus > Andricus curvator. Next base: position 78,567 of record CAKNYM010048670.1, read on the forward strand.
TCCCATTGGTTCTTTTGTTCCACTTAACACGAACACGTTCATACTCCTTGGTGAGTCATTTTTATAATGAACGTCGGAGGGCCCTATGAGCCTACGTAATGTCTTGAACCTGTTATGCAGGTATGTTCAAACTAATTACGGTTACGGTTATCCGGCGTCGGATAATTCTAGTTGTCAATTTTTTGCAACGTTTTTATTCAAATCCATGTAAAAAATATCCCTGGGTTTTACTGTGTAAAAAAACTACGCAAAAACAAATAGTTTCAGCTTTGATAGTAGCTCATTTTTTTCAAAGATTAGTACAACAAATTTTAGCTGAAAAATACGTCTATTCTGAAATCCTATTTCTGATGAAGTCAATACCTAGCACTATGTAGTTCTTAATGTTAATCGTCCTTCTTGAAAACCGCAGGCAGTATATTGTAATATATAAATGCAGGTGTAACGAAAGTTCTATGAGTAATGTCAGAAAGTCGCCAAACTATAACCTTTTTAGGGGCGTCTGCTGTAGGACAGTTGGGCTGTTTCCCATTATACCTCACCGCTGTATTAGTTTCTCCCACTCCACTGATTAGAATTTGAATCAGAGTTGCTATCATATATTACAGTCTATTAAATTCTATTATTATTCCATCTGGCTTGCTTAACTTCATTTGAATTCATTTTTAAAAAACACATAGAAGACTGATGTGAACGAGAATTACACAATATACTTGTTTTAAAACAAACATATCGATTTGTTTTGCATTAAGTTTGTGCTGCTTTGCAGTTGCACTTTTTGAAGCCCTGACGGTCACTCACTCATTGCTTAGCTGCAGCCTCTCTTAAAGAAAGATGAATATCCTCAGCTACGTCATCTAAACTCTTGATATTCGTTTCGGATATTTTAATGTCTGTTCGAGGAAAGCAAACTTTAACTAACGCGTCTTGTATGCCTATTTGATAAACGCCGTTCTTAATGTTCATGGAGTTCCCAATTAAAATGACTGACATGAAAAAAAGGAATTGTTGTACATTATAAGAAACACACTTGTAACAAATAATTTGTTTATAAACATTCCTTTGGTTTAATATAGAATGAAGCAACATATTTAACTAATTGATGATAGTGATAGAAAATAAAAGTATAGATTGCTGGTCAAAGCTTCTTTTAATTAACGTTTTCAATTAACTTATGGTTGTCAGTGAAATGACTATTTTTGATCCACAAGTCATGCAATTTGGTAATAGCTGTTATTATTACTAGCTTTCGCTCAGCGACGACGTGCCTTATTATTTTTTATTATTAGTTCTGGGTTGAGCCCGTAACAGCCCCTGACGCTTGGGTAATCCCGTTGCGTCCCCTTGTGAGCCTAAACGTGTCCCCAAAGCCCTCTCCACAGGGAGAGGACCGCAGCCACGCTGTTGGCTGATATCTCTGACTCACTGATGCAGTAATTGCCAGTGAGTGTTAGACGTTTCTCGCAATCGCAGGGCAGTGACAAAGGCTGTGAGTAGCTGTCTCATTATCCTTTCCGCACAGACGACAGAGGGGACTTTCCGCAAGCCCTATGTCTGTGATATCCGAGGTTCCCATCGAGCTTGAGTATTTCCCTTGCTCGGTTAGAGTTAAGCTTTGAGCCCAGGAGTGTTTTGGCCTGTCTGCAACCAGAGACCAAATCCCACTCATTCTGATGTTCCTCAGTCAGCCAACTGTTAATATCTTCAGTGACTGACCTGCTGGAAATACCTACAACTGTCTCGGGTACAGTGAAATTTCTTCTTGCTCCTAGTTTGGCTAGCCTATTCGATATCTCATTGCCCTTGATACCGCTATGTACAGGGATCCATAACAGAGTAACCCGGTTTTCCATCGCTAACATATTCAGTGCCTCAAAGCATTCCCATACTAATAGTGACGTGGTCGTTGTTCCATTCAAGGCCAAAATAGTAGCCCTCCTGTCTGAGCAGATACGGATGTTTCTTTTGTTGTCATACTCTTTTGCCTTGTAGGCGCACAGAAGTATGGCCATAATCTCAGATTGTAGAACTGTGGCGTAAAACACCATTTCGATTGTGAAGCCCATTCCATTCCTTCTACGATATACACTGGCTCCTGCATTCTCCTCGTTCCTGGAGCCATCTGTAAACCAGTTGTCTCCATCTCTGGGCAGGTGTGCGTCGCCGTTAACCCATTCCTCCTTCGTGGATAGGCTAACTCGATACTTCTTGTCGAAGATGTAGCGAGTGGCCATTTTGTCCCTGGACGACGTGCCTTATCAGGTATACAAAATAATTGAAGTACAAAACTGCGACCTAACAGAACAGATTTTTATATATGAAAATATAGGATTTAAAATATGGCAGTAAAAGATGATGCTATTATATAAAGATGTTAACTTACTTACATGCAGCGAGATGGTTAAGAAAAGGAGTTGAAAAACATCATCAACAGTTTTGTTAGAGTTTAACAACATAATCTTGTGTAAAGTATAGAATTAAAAGGTCAGTAAAACTTAAAGTGGATATAAATTATGTAAAACATTATTTGATACTTCCTCCTGGACATGCAGTATATATTGAGTGTTAAATATAATTAAAAATATGGGCGGCATCACTCCTTTTCCCCATGGCTGCATGACGAGTCGTTTCGTCCAGTCCGTTCCGTCCCGTGACTTCCCACCACTAAAACCTCGTTGCAGCCAAGTGGCTCGCTCGGCGCGAGAGCCTGGAAATGTTCAAACGGTCCGAACTCTACTACAGCATGAAAGGCACAACACTCCGTGCAAGTATAAACAAAAATGATTAACGCTTTAATTATCTGATCGTCAAAACTTAACGTCGTCAAAAATTTAATTGTATGTATTTTTGCAATTATCTCACCATTTTTCCGATTAGGGCTGACAAAAAAAAATATATATATATTTATTACAGGCCAATAACTTGTTTTAACACACTGTATAAGATCTTTACAGCTGTCCTAAACAACAGGATTGTTCGACGAATTGAGCCTGCATGGCGAGAGATGTTTGTACGAACAACATGACTCGTAAAAAGGTGTAGCAGGCTGTCGAGAGAATCTACTAATTGACAGGTGGTCTGTAAAGACTCTGCAGCCCATCAGCGCGTCCTGTCAATGGTCTGTATTGACTATCGGATAGCTATTGATTCGACCCCTCATACACTTATCACCTGTCTGTTGGAAAGCTTGAAGGTACATCCACACATAGTGAGATGCATAGAGAGATTGATGCCTCTTTGGAAAACTATATTTACTATCTCATCTAGAAATTATCGTGTGACAACGAACAACGTCACCTTCCAGAGCTGCGTCTTTCAAGGTGATACCATGAGCTCTTTGTTTTTTTGCATCGCACTTCTGCCTCTATCTCTCGCACTACGAAATTCTCCTGGATACCTCTGTGGCGACACTAATCAGCGCGAGCTTAAAGGACACTCATGTATTTTATATGGAGACCTGAAGATCTATGCCTCTGGTAAAAGCAAATTTCAAACTGCTATAAATGTCGTCAAAAACTACACAGGAGAGATTGGGATGGACTTTGGTTTGGTCAAGTGCTCGGCAACACTTGGTTGCAGGGTCGCGGTTGCACCGAGCCAACCGATACGTAATAATTCTGTTACACCCCGCTCCCCCCTCTGGGGTTCGGGTGTATATCTGGGTTTTTTGTCTAATTATTAATTACATTGTTGAGGTATTCCATTGCTTTATCCTCAATATGTGATTCTAATTTATTTTCTTCGATTTCTATTTTTAGAAGGTTCTGTATTTCTTTGTTTATTGTTTCCCAACCCCCTTGTATGTAAGTTTTTTTATTAGAGTCTGTAGTTGTGAAATTTTTTTTCGTATATGTATGGTTTATTGTTATAAAATGAGTCGTGTATTAGGTAAATAATTTTTGGTATTAGTTTTTTACAAAATTGACAATGGAATCCCTCTGAACTTTCCTTAATTGTAATGCTGAGGGTTTTTGTGCTTTCTTACATCCTTGCTCTCCAGTCTTTCTCCATGGTTTTACTGTTTCTGAAGAATAAATGAGGGTAGGAAAGCAGAAAAAAATTGTCTGAACTCGGTGCATTTTAATTTTTGTCCACTTTTTATTCAGTTCCGTATTCGGAGTCTTAGTTAAAAAAGGTGTTTAATTCTAAGTTGGACATTTGAAATTATTGTTCAAATTCGGAGTTCAAGTTCAACTAAATATGAAGTGTTTATTTTTAAATTCGACATTTAAAATCCTTATTCAAATTAGTAGTCTTAATTCAAAGAGAAATGAAATATTTAGTCTTAAATTCGGCATTCGAAATCCTTATTCAAATTATTAGTCTTAATTCAAAGAGACATGAAATGTTTAGTCTTAAATTCGGCATTCGAAATTATTATTCGAATTAGTAGTCTTAATTCAAAGAGACATGAAATTGTTGTTATGTTTTTTTTAATTTTGTTAACCACTCCTCGCACTCCTTGTTTCTGTTTTCTTTGTATCTTCTCCATTCTTCTTTAATGTCGTCCTCTTCCGTTCTCTTCCTTTCTTCCTCGTCTCTTCTGAACTTGAGTATGTTCTCCCTCTGTTTCAGGACTCGTTGCCAGGGTATTTCTCTTTCCCTGTCTATTTTGGCTTGTAGTTCATCGTTCCTGGACCTTTTCTCCCTTTCTTCTGTATCCCTTATCTACCTTTGGTTTTCCTTAAGGTTTGTGTAGGTTTTCCAAGTTCTTTGGTCTGAGTCTTTTAGACAGTTTAGTGTGGCTTTCATTTTTAGTTCTTTAATTTTTAGTTTATGGCCAACGGCCATACCACGCTGAAAAACCCAGTTCTCTTCAGATCACTGAAGTTAAGCAGCGTTGGACGCGGTTAGTACTTGGATGGGTGACCATTCAAGAATACTGACATGAGTGCTGTTGGCACATCGTGGGTGTGGTGAGCCCATACTTGTAGTTATTTATAACTACAAGAAAAACCTAGAAACACTACCCGAATCGGGTAGTGTCACGCCTACCCTGAAAGGGAAATGGCTTAATGGTATATATATATAAGGTGGTATGGTAGTCCGTGGGCCGTTCCAGTGTTTGGGTCTGCTGCATTTTCTTCCTCTTGCGTTTCTGTCATCTTGAACGCTTTGCGAATGTATTTGTGAGGATGGTAGTCCAAATCTCGCTCTTTGGCTCCGTGTAGGGTTCTGTGAAGCCAGTCCCATGCCCGGCACAGTCTTAGGTGGTCTTCAAATGTGGGCACCTGTATTGTGTGCTGGCAGAGTCGGCACTTGATGTTTGAGTCCATTTTTCTGCAAGAAGAAAGAAGAGACGAGCTTCTTACTGTGTTATTTTTGTCTTTAGAGTCTGTTTTTATATAAAACAAAAATTAAGAATTTTGAGTTGAGTGGTTTTTGTTGGTTTTTAGTCCTTTTGTTTATATTGTGCCACTGATCCATTGCTTTATTGCCATTACTTAAATCTAAATTGTTTACATCTAAATTAATTAGCTTTTTTCTGTGCCTATGTGCCGTTTTCTAGTTTTAAATCATTTATATTCCATTCTCCAATACTTTTTCCGTTGAGGGTTTTCAATTCGTAGATTGTTGGGGAAATTTTCTTTTTAATAATAAATGGACCTTCATATTGGTCGTATAACTTACCTGCCTTTTTATCTGCTTTGTGAGACAGTTTGGTTACCCTTTTTAAAACCCTATCTCCTTTTTTAAATTCTACCGGTCTTCTTCTTAAATTGTAACTGTTAGCTTGTCTTTCATTTACTTTATCTAAATTTTTCTGAACCTCTTCTTTTATTATTTGTAACTTTCTCAATCTATCGGTTCAGTTATCGACGCTTTGGAATTCTATCTCGCTATCGGTTTCTAAATTTTTTCTTAGGGACTGGAGTGGTTCTAATTCACGACCTAAGTTTAAGAACGCAGGGGTAAATTGTGCTGATGAATTTTTACTAGTATCAATTGCAAATTGTAGGTCATCTATATGTTCGTCCCAGGTAGAGTGGTCGTTATCTAAGTGGGTTTTAATTATTTGTTTAATTGTCCTATTGTATCGCTCGGTTGGGTTTGCTTGGGGGTAGTACTTTGGCGTTTTCGTGTGTCTGATACCGAATTTTTCTGTTAAGTCTCTTAGTATTCTATTTACAAATTCCGTGCCATTATCGGTGTGAAGAATCCGCGGTGTTCCCCAACGCGAAATGACACGTGGCTTAAACGCATGTCAGGGTACCATCGTATACCTGACGGCCTAGCGAAAGTTTTCTATTGTCCGGCGCTCCGTCTCGAACAAACTCCAACTCGAAGCTCGACCAGGCGTTGTGTTATTTAACTGGCGGCTACTGTGTACGTTGCGATGGTACCTTCAAGATTTAAATGGCTCTGTTCCACACCACCATGGAGGTCGAGACTGAGGCGCGTTTTTTTGTACGTGATTATCCCCAGTATGCCTAGTCCACTTGTCAATGAAGCATGCGTTGTTTTTTTTATTTTATTTATTTTTTTATTAATTTCTTTTATTATTTTTTGATTAATTAGGTAAGGCATTGATCATGCAAAATTCACCTTACATGCATTTAATGTGGGTAAAAATGAAAAAGTGCTTTCGTAATATCTGTAAAAAGTTCTTCAACTGAACCATGCGTGCTCCTCCAAATATACTCTATTAAATAATCTTCAGTTCTAGAAACTGCCATTCTACCAATCCGCCTTCGCATATCACGCTTTACTTTAGAACATTGAGATTCTATCCCTTGCGTGTGGATATTGCGATCTGACGGATTTATAAAATTTTTTGAATGATTTACCGTAGAATGTATATAATGCACACAATCTATACCACAATACCCTTTCTAACAGTCCGTTATAACATGCGTACTAGGTAACACATTTTCTTTCATGATGTCATGCAGCGTGTTAGCGTCCCGATTGCTCACTACTTAAAAAAAAACATTTTTTCGATTCCCTATCGACCCCTCCCACCACCCACCTAGTTTTCCTTTTTCTCCCTCGGTTATATTTTCGTTTTCCGAAGGTGCTTTCGTCGATTTCTACCGTTTTTCCAGGTCCCCCGATTTTACATTTGGTTTCGAACAACCAAGCCCTAAGCAACATTCGGAGTTCTGAAATTATAGCGCGCACCGTATTTTGAGAAAGCTCCGTCTCCCGAGCAATTACACTTAATAGATACCGTAGCAACCAACAAATTATTACTTGTAAAATTCTTACAAATTTGATATTCGCGACATTGAAAAATGTTCCCCTTCTAGCACTTTTTTTCCGACAATCCTCAGCCCCACAGCGATAGATTACATCACGGCCCCGTCCATTTGTTGTTAAATGTAATGCCCCGCCGCAATCGGTACACTTTTTAGTTTTGGGAAGCAAATTCCATTCTAAAATAAAGCTAACAACCCCAATATTTAAAGCATGCCTCAGAAACTTACTTGCGCTTTGCAGGTACTCCATTTTAATTCATTAGTTTAACGTAGTACAACTTTCTCCTCTAACGTTTAAAATTATACTAATGTTCAAACGTAGACAATATTAGTCAAAACATGTCCATATTTCTCTCTTCTGTGAAAAATCGTGGCTATTTTCATGGTTCACGTGACGCGACCGAGTTTCAGTAGCAGATGAATGCATCAAAAACCACCTTTTCACATGTGTTGAAGGATTAAATATTTGAAGCGGTGGGCCCTTCAGTTGAATGAAAAGTAAGGACGAGACGCGTTTCAAAAGCAATATACTACGCAGTGGTGTTATAATGTTATTCATTAAACTAAAACCCTGCTCGCATTCCGCTGAGCTGCAAGGTCTTTACGCAGTTAACGAGTGGTTTCAAATTTTCAGGAATTCGTTTTCCACCTTCTTCGATAAAATTTCTTAAACCTTCACTCACTGGTCTTTTTGGTAAAGAAAACTTTGCACACAACCTTGAAACAGTATCCTGGCCATATAGAACGTCTAAATCAGTTGGCCAGGTATTAGGATAAAAAATGTTAATGTATTTTAACAGTTGAGCACACTCATCATTTCCTACATCATTTCCTACATCATTTTCAGTGCTATTTACATGAGATGCTTGGGTCGTAAAGCAACGGTTAGTTAATGAATTTATTAAACTTGTTGAGAACTGTTCCCTATTAATAACAGTGACTTTCTTATTTGATTCTAAAGTTATACCATGAAATTCCATTTTTTCTTCTGCAATACGCGCTTCTTTAGTTTTTTCAAATTCTTTTCCCTGTATTTTCATTGTCATCAAAACAAAAAGCGTTCTTCGGATAAATTTATCTGCCATAGATATATTGCAATCTCTACTTTGTAAATTTTCTGAAAGGCTTGAGAGTTCTTCTAAAATATCGTAAAAAAGAGCCAAATCTTTCAAAATATCTATTGATCGCATTCTACTTAGCAAGCCGTTGTATTTTGCTCTTTCAGATGTCGTTCTTTTAGTATCTTTCGAAGCTGATTCGAAATGTTTTTCAAGTGCAGGATAATTATTCCACACCGATTTAACGCTTCTGAAGCTACTGGAAACCCATCTTACTCCTAGTATTCACCCTATTTTTTAATTTGAATCCCCAAGTCTGAAGCAATCGTTTCTAACTCTCTGGAATTTTTTGGTGACTGATTGTATAAAGAATGTAATGTATCTATGAATGATTGAAAGAGATTAATCGCATTCTGGTCCGCAATAGCATCACTAACAGCTAACTCTAGTCGATGATTAAGACAGTGGCAAACGATAATGTTCGGGAACATTTCCTTCAGCATTTTCGCCACGCCGGAGTTTCTTCCAAGCATTACACTGGCTCTATCCCTAGCAAAACAAAGCAAGTTTTGTTCGAGAAAATCGTTTGCAAACCCATATGATTTCAAACAAGAGAGTAATGCGTTAACAATAGTTTCAGCCTTCTGATTTTTAAGTTCAATGAGATCTAAACATATATTAGAAGTTACTGTCTCAAGAACGACTACAATATAAACAATAAGAGCTGATTTCTTAGATATTAAGGTTGACTCATCTATCATTACTGACATTTTATATTTCTCTCTTTCAAACTGTTACCTAGTTTCGTTTTAAATTCATTTGCTATAAAATCAATAATTTCAGTCGAACTGTAACGACTGTGCAAAGTGATGCCTAGATCTGTATTATTTTTTATTTGCAATTCAATTAAATCTTGATGATTATCGTAAGGACGATTATTTTTTGTTATATAGTACGCAGTATTAAAATTTTTGCATGTACTTTCTACGCACCTTGCGTGATTTTTTGACAACAAAGTTTCAAATTTTTCTTTAGCGGGCTGTAAAATACTGTCAACTTTTTGATGTACATCTGACGACTGATGAATAGAAATTTTATTTCTAAGTGATTTTAGGGTTTTCTCGCATATATCTCCACTATAAGTCACTTTAAAATTACTCCATTCCAGACTTATAAACATACCTTGCATTTTTTCGGCACCTAAGTACTTTAAATTCGAGCACGAATTACAACCTAAAAATCCTCCCTTGCAATTTAACCATGCGTGCCTTATTTTCCTTTCCAGCCATTGCTCCTGCGACCAAATATCGGGGAAAGGTGTGTTGACAGTCGATGAAGGATCATCAAATGTTTCTTTCGCAGGCGGAGATGGAATTCTTCCTTCAGTTTCGTCTTTGCTGTCGTCTTTATTGAATGCAGACACCGTTGCAACTTCATTTCTCTGGCCACATTCTTCCAAATTCTCTTTGGTTTTAGGTATTTTCAGATTTTTTGAGAAAAGTCCATTTAGCTTCGATTGGCCCAGAGCTGATGCTCCCTTTTCATCTGAAATAAAAAAAAAAAGATGAAATTTACAATTTAGAATATGGGTCATTCCATTTCTCTTCTTTCATTTTATTTGGTTGCAACCGATTTTTTTTTTAATTTGATATTCATACTAAAATACAGTATATGCAAAATTATACAAAATGACTGATCTCATATATTAGCATATTTTAAAATAACCTTTATGAGCCTAAATTTGGAAGTCGATTTAAGAAAAACAAAAAGCGAAATAGCTACGTGAAATTTTAACAGAGAGTAAATACTCTAGTGGAACTGAATTATGTACGAAGCTTCTGATATTTGTGATGTTTTAAAAAAAAGTTGCGACCCTTTAAATAGTGCATTTTCACCTTGATTTGTAATCCTGAGAACGTAATTTTATGGTAAAGAAAATGATTTTTTTCCAAATACCAGGTGGGTAGATTTTGCACTGTTATTTAGCAATAAAGTTACTTTTGCTGAAGTCAAATATAAATTGAAATACTGTTGTATACGTCTGGCTTGATTAAATCAAATTTTACATTATAGATATTGAATTTTTCTCATTTTTATGATTTTCTCCTTGCAAATAAATGTTTCGATTTCCTTTCCCTTGAACTTTGAAAATAAAATTTCAATATAAAAATAAAAATAAATAATACATATACGTGACAAATGAGTTCAAAAAATGTGGTAAATTAAGCCACATACACACATCTAATTTAACTTAGAAAAAGGAACAAATAGAGACCGAAAAAGTGACAAAAAGTGACTAATTTTTACTCCAAAAAGTTACTAAAAATGACTAATGTACATTAATGATGTGACTAATATTCTTTTGAATTAAAAATATTCCGAAAGAATTCGATGACATTTATAAGAATTTTTCGAATTATCTGAATTCAAAACAATAAATAAAAATTGGAAAAAATCTAAAAAGTTCCATTTATTTCAGTAAAATTGAAGTGCATTTAGAAGAGTGTAAGAAATTTCGAGAGCTTATGATGAAATTCATAAGAATTTGAATAAATTGAACAAAATTTTTAAAGTAAAACAGGGTGTCCAGCGATTCTTAAGAAAGAAATTCAAGATCTTTTCCGGGTTTTCCAGGTCGAGAAGTCAAATTTTTCCAAGTCTCCGTTTTTACATCAAATAATGAAATAACCGTTTGTTAAAGATGTAAAAAATAAATCATTTCATTTTTGATTGGCCAACAATTTTCAAAGAAAGCAGAACCATAAATAAACAAATTCTTAATTTTTTTCGAACATAAACGTCTTTGAAATCCTTGAAATCTTTGAAATCTTTGAAATCTTTGTGAAATCTTTTGAAATCTTTCTCAATTAGTTGAAAACTCTTGACGTACTTAACATCTTTGTGAAATCTTTAAATTTCTGTGAAATCTTGAAATTTCTATGAAATCTTTAAATTTCTGTGAAATCTTTTGGAATCTTGTTAAATTTTTGTAAAATATTTGAAATCTTTAAAATCCTTTAAATTTTTGTGACATTGATTTAAATATTTTGAAATTTTTATGAAATCTTTGGAATATTTGTGAAAGCTTTCTTTAATCTTTGCGAAATCTTTTGTGTTCGTTTGAAACTATTGATATCTTTTGACATCTTCTCAAATTTGTTGAAACTTTTCGAATTTGTTTGAAATTTTTGAAATCCTTCGTCTTCGTTTGAAATCATTGAAATATTTAAAATCGTTTGAAATCTTCGAAATATTTTGAAATCTTTCAAATCTGGTTTACTATAACCTTTTTAAAATCTTTAAAATCTTTGAAATCCTTTGAAAGTTTTAAAATCTTTGGAAATATTGGAAAATTTTCTGAAATCTTTGAAATCTGGTCTACACGCCTTTTTCAAATCTTTGAAATCCTTACAATCTTTATGAAATGTTCGAAATCTTTGAAAAATTTTTGTGAAATCTTTGACAAATATTTGTGAAATTTTTCTTACATCTTTGTTTGTGAAATCTTTCTAATTCGTTGAAATCATTGAATTATTTTAAATCTTAGTGAAATCTTTTCAAATCTTCTAAAATTTTATGATACCTTTTGAAATCGTTTCAAATTTTCGAAATGTTTTAAAATCTTTGCAATCTGGTGTACTGTACCCTTTTTCAAATCTTTGCAATTCTTTAAATCTTTTGAAAGTTTTAAAAGCTTTGTGAACTTGTTGTGAAATATTTGAAATCTGGTTTACACGCTTTGTTTTTTTGTTTAAATAATCATAAAGCCTTGGTGAACAGGGATAATGCTGGCATCGAAGCAATCTAGCAAGTCATCCTTGAGTTGATCCGTCCACTCAATGTGGGCGCTTCGCCGGTTCGTCGTCGTGTTTCCATCTAAATTATTTTCAGCACCCCGAACTCTAGGATGATCGGCATTGTTTGCCGACCCATTTTAGGGTGCTCTGCGCGTTCGATCGTTTTGAACTTCATCTACAAAATTTTGGTGGTTTCATTGTTGTTCCGACGAGCAGCTAGGGAAAGGGTTAGCCCATCCTTGTAGAGCCCCGCGTACAAGGATAAGGCTGATACTCTGAGAGGTCGCCCGGTATCCCGGAGTCACCGTTTAAGACACCTCACCCAGGTGCCATTTAGCTTTCGGTACGGTTGTTACGCCTTCGCTTAGGGGTTATTCCTTCCGTACCATCCCTGGACAATTGTCCGCGACTGCTATTAATTATTGTAACCATATTCAGCAGAAACCCTTGGTACAGGGACCCTCTATCCGCAAGCCGAGGACGCGTTCGGTGGCTTTGTCATAGGCCCTTCAGTTCTATTCCAAAGGAATCGAAACCGAAGGAATCGAAACCGAAATTTATCCTCATGAATTTTTCCGATAAAAGGAAAATGATCAGAGTTGTAGCATTTTCAAAATCCAAACAAAACAAACGAAAATGAACATTTGAAGCTAAACAGAAGGTACAATAAAATGTTTAGTAACACAATTTTTTCAAATTACATCTGGAAATTCGCGTTTAACCTTTTTTCCTCACGAGACACGTGATGAGAATGTGTTCGTTAAAGCCAAAGGAACTTTAATAAAAGAGAATTCACAATCACTAAATTGCAGTTCTCGATGATTTGTTCTTTAATTTTAAAAGTTCTATGCAAAAATTTGGGGGATGTACAATGAACGAGCGCGAAGCGTGGAGTTATTATAATATTGCCGGCACTAAGCGTATAAGAAAAGAGTAACCAGTGGAAGAAGTTATAATTATTATTCAATTATTATCATTATTTAAAAGTGATTACTCGGAGGTAATTCAAATTAATTTCAATTAAATAGATAATAATATCACGAATTTTATCTCAAAGATAAGGTATCCTAAGGTAGCCTAAGTGATTTATAAGATTTTTTAATAAAATATCAATGCTTTTCTTTCGATACATTGATGTCAATCATTTTTGAAATCGATGTTTCACTATCGATGTCCCATCACTAGCCTGAAGAACCAATGAAGTGCACTGCGCTCCTCTCCTGTCACCAGCCCACCACTCCACTCCCCGCCAATCTCCTCTCATCAGCCCTCCACTCCTGCTATTTCCACGCATCACCTCTCCCCTACCCCCTCCTTTCCCCACTATATAAATTAGTTCACGTATAGTTTCCATTGAAATTAAATGTAAAATAATATATGTTTCATTTCAATTAATAATTGAAAAATAATTTTAAAATAAAATTATTCTATGAATGCGGTGTACACATCTTGAAGCAAACGAATAGAAGAGAGAGAAAACACTACACTTACTGTATTGAAGTCTTCGCGTAAAGTCTAATCAATAAAGCAAAAGATAGAAGCATTCGCATGCGAACACGAACAAACATGGTTGATGATGACACAACCAACACAATAAGCGGAATCAAAGTTACGAAGAACATTGGTTGCCCGTAACATACCGTATCCCAGCCCCCTACCTACACGGAAAAAATTTATCCGTAAAAAAGTCACGAACTAGTAGCTAGGTCTCGGATATGAGAAAAATTCATCGGATATTTATGTATTTTCGTAAATAACCTGCGAACTTTGAGACAGATTGACGAACTCGATGTGAAAATTCTAAAACGGTTCATCACTTTTTTTTACGTGAATAATTACAAAAATATTACGAGTGATTGGGAAAAGATTCTCAGAGCACTCACGAGCTTGCCCGACAAATCTGGGAACTCGAAACTAAGTCTCCCTGTACGAGGCCCACGCACACACGCGGGGTGCGTGTGTGCGCTCGTATGTGTGCCTCGAACTCGTCGGATGAGTGGCTAGAAGTTTTATAATACCTATTTTGTTTGACCTCGATGGCTGCGCGTGTTTACGCACTCCTGGTTTATGTTTAGAAACCGGTGAGTCAGCAGTGTTTGAGGTTCGAATCTTCTGAGTTGCGAATTTATAAATTAATATAAAAATAAATCGCACAAATAAAATTTTTCCTCTTTTTATTTCAGTCTGAAATTTTCAGGAACTGTTCGTAGGAAATTCGAACTGTTCGTAAGAAACTTCGAAATTTATCCATATATTTCTCATAGAAATAAGGATTGAATGTTTCATTTTTTTATCTCGTATCCGAGACCTAGCTACAAGTTCGTGACTTCTTCACGGATAAATTTTTTCCGTATAGAATGTTTTTTAGGAGAAGGGCAGAGAATTCACCACAACTCTTTCTAAACCTTGGGGTGGAGAAAAATACGAATCTTGAACTGGTGAAGTTTTTTCGGCAACTCGCACATCGCACGAACTTTCTCAACAACATGACAACCACACAGTGAAAACGAATACTTAAAGTTATATTCGACTTAATTTCAAATTTGACTTGAAATAAGGAAGCAACTAAATTTAAGTATACACACGATCTTGAATAAAGTACTTACTTATCTTAAATAAGAAATAAGCATTTCTCGACTGAAATAAAATAAACTATGCACCTAACTTTCAATATACAGTTCCGAAAGTAAGTTGGATGCGACCTGAAATAAAGTGCAAGGCTTTCTTTACCTAAAATTAAGAAGTATGCATTACTCAATTTCAGGTTGACTCTGCCTTAATCGCGCTGGAACATGCGCACGACGCGGTCTTGGTGCGCGTTCAAGTGACGCTTTGTCGTAAGTCTCTGAAATTCTCGAACACAACCGGAATTGTATGTGTATCTTAAATTGTATCCAGTTAAAAAGTCACGCGTGGACTGTCTATTCACTGTTTTTCGAAATAAAAACTGCATTTTCTGCTCATATGTTTAGTTTAAAGTTAGATTTTCAAGGAACGGACATTGTTTTTTGTCCAGATTGTCATCAAAAGTATGATTGCATAGTGGTGTTAACATAAATAAAAAAGTGAGTTTTCGAGATTCTTGGTGCAGAAAAGTGATATACTTGTGAATTTATAGAAAATCCAAAAGGATTTTATAAAGATTATGTTTATAATTTATGTTATTTCAGGTTAGGGAATACGGGTTAGGGGGGGTGGCGCCGTGAGGAGATGCATAATTTCAGTATGAATATGCGACTATCTTTCAGCAAGGAGAGTCCTTAATTTTAGGTCTTTACTACCTGAATTTCAGTCTTTTTGTTTGCTTACTTTAATGATTAGAGTAAATTCTTAATTTCAGGTTTCATATGCTTATTTTTCTTACACCTTAAGATAATTCCAATTTTCGTCTTAAATTAAGTGTTTTTTTTTTGTGCATATAATCTACATAAGTCATTATTATATTCATATCAACGGAAACCTTCATTATTTATCTTTCATTGTTTTTTGCAAAAAATTATTGTGTTTAGTATACTATTAGAAATTATGGTGTAAAGATCAAGAGTGATAATTCGTAAAAGTTCTCTCTGTGTATGAGGTATAAGGATCGCGATATTTTCAGATAAGTACTCCCCGCCAGATCGCCTTACTTGACGGCGAGACCCGACCGGGCCTACTGATTTTTAAAATCTGTTTACTGGTTTATAGGTCGGGGTGGCCGAGGACCATCCCCCTTTAGGAAACCCTGAAAATTTTGTCAGTTTTCGCGTATCTCTCACCATTTTCAAGAAAACTATTTAAAAAATTCATTCTAAACATGCTTTTATTCAGTTAGTTTGATTTGGTCAAAAACAAATCCGATCTGAAAAATATTCCAAATTTAATTAGTTTTTACGTATCTCTGACCGTTTTTGAGTCAATTCAAAATTTAGATTTCTTTAATTTCTAACATCTATTTACTGGTTTAGGTCGGAGTGGCCGAGGACACCCGCCCCCCCCCCCAACCCACCCTTAGAAAACCCTGAAAATATTGTCAGTTTTCGCATATTTTTCAACGTTTTACAGATAAGTCAAAACTTTAATTTATTTATTTATTTTTGAAATATTTTTATCGGGTTAGTTTGAGATGGTCAAAAACAATACCCCTCTTAGAAATCCTCAAGGGTTTGTTAGTTTTTACGTATTTCTGCCGTTTTCGTAATAATTCAAAATTCTAATTTTTTTTTAATTTCGAAAATCTTTTTACTGATTTTACGTCTGTGTGGCTTAGGGCTATCTCTTTATTTAAAAACCTGTAAATTTTGCCACATGATTCGTTACCAGCGTGTTTGGAATAGTATCCGAAAAGCGCATTATTGACATTTATATGTTAATAAAAGTTATTTGGTGCTATCCGCGTGGGATAGATCGATGTTAAATGTTAATAAGAGGGTTGAATATGATGTTTGTTAAATTTAGAGGTTGCGAGTATGAGAGCATTTGAAATCATATACGAAAAAGTCCTTTATCGCCGCAGAAAATGGTTTTAGTGCTTATCAGCACAATTCAGGTTGTTCCAGACGGACTGCAGAAAGTTTCAATATTAGGCGACTACAAGATTCATATTAGAAATATAAGCATACCCGAGTACCATCCATTCATGAAAGATCAACTTAACTAATGCTTAATTAAAGTTGGCAGGTTTAAATAAATTCATATTTTATAATAGATCTCAACTTACATTTATTCCAGAAAAAGACGTTAATATATTCTGCTATTAACTAGTGATATTGTATTTTTATTTATATCAGAAAGGCCATAGAGCTTGAACACTCGAAGGAAGAAGATAAGAAAATACAATAACTAAAAGTAAAAAGTGAAATAATTGAAATTTAAAGTACAAAGTATGTAACATTCGATTAAAATCTACGATGATACACTGAGAACAATTGTTGGCCGAGGAAACAAACTAATTTTGCTGATTCAATAAAATTTTCATTTGCATAGAAAACCTTTTGTTTAAGCAACAAGATGTTTTGTTGAACTAACAAAAATTGTATTGAGCCAAAAAAACAAAATTTGGTGGCACGAATATTTTCCTCGGTGTAGCGCGTCTGCTTAGGGTATCATTATACATAATTCTAGACTAAAATTACGATAATTATTAAGTATAATAATTGGCTGGAACAAATGTTTTCGTAATTCGAAAAGACAAAGAAAAGTTGTTATACAACACTGTAGATGTATAAAAACGAATTACTGTGTATTACTGTTATTACTTTAATTACTGTGCCCATTCAGGAGGTGAACCGTTATAGCGAGTTAGAAGTCCAAAACGCTCAATGGTAATATAATTTGGATCGGTATGAGGATCAGCATTAGTATTGATGCGCTCTATTAAAATAACACTCCACTTTCCACGATATTCATTTGCGTCATATTCATTCGAGAGAACTGTCGATACGAAAGAGTTTTTTCCAATTCGTATAAAAACAGCGTTAGCATAAAAGTGATTTTGACTACTGTCAATTTTTGAAGCTTCGAGATCAGCAATTACAGGGTCGCCATGCGGGTCTCGTACATAAATGCGATACGGTATAGTTCTTCCCGCAGGTGGATTACGGAGAAATCCTCTTAAAACCTGGTGAGGATATATTTGTACAGAAATGAAGTCTCCGGGAAGAACGCTAAAGGAGCTGCTTGTACTATGTACATGAGGTCTGCCCATGGCTTCACCGAATACTGTAAGAAAAATAGATATTTATGAATTTTTTGTTTACTGGAACAATAACTGAGGTATGAGGTAACACAGGGGGAGTTTCGGTTGTAAATTCCATGACTGTGGCGACCATAGTCTTTTGTCTTTTATTTTACGAGCCTAAATTTAGCTATCCATGTAGATTTAATATTTTGGAAATTTATTTAAAGAAAACTAATAGCCCTATAAAAAAACCTAGGACATAGTTGAATTCTTCTCATGTTAATAATAATTTTTCAAGTTCTTAATTATTTAACGTCCGCGAATGTAAACTAAAACTATACTCCAACCAACCACTCATTGCCAACAATTAAACAATTAACCACTGTTTTCATCCTCTCTACGCTCGCTACATACGAAACAAGTTTGTGCATACAGATTTTAAATTTGGAAAATTTATTTTAAGAAACTAATGGTCTTATCGAAAAAGTAAGGGTATCATTGGATTTAACTCAGCCATATCTCTAGGAGTTTTATAAATTATGCAAGAAAAATTTTGAACGTTAACTATGTTCATAAAATTTGGATTTTTAAAACAATAATGCCAAAGATACCCTTAGTTCTTTGATGGGACTATTTTTTTTAATTTTTAAAATTTTTAATCTAAATGCACATTCTTTTTTGGTGTGCAGTGAGCGTGAAGGTGGTGAAAAGAATGTTTAAATTAAAGTTTTTACTTCATATAAAGATTCTTTTTATTCTAAGGTCTTTGGACAACGTTCTGCAGTTGTGATTTATGTTTGGCTTTCGTTACATTATTGTTGAAAATCTTAAAGATTTTATAAAAATCTTAATTATCTTAATGAGAAAGAATTACTTTTATGTGAAAATCAACTTTCGTGGATTTTATCAAATCGCAACGTTTTCAGACTCACTGACTGAGAAAAAATTGATTTTACTTCGGTGTCTGTCTGTCGGCATGTCGTTGTTTGTAAACACGATAACTTTTAAAGAAATTATCGAATTGGATTGCCCTTTGGCATAATATTTCAAGGCTACTTATTAACAAGATCCATAGTTTTTGTTTTAATCGTGAGAAATGTTATTAAAACTAAAAAATATAGATATTTAATGGCCTTCGATTTTTATTAATTTTTGTTTTCATTTTAATAAATTAATTGTCCAAATTGCAAATCTATATGCATAGATAAATTTGAGATCGTGAAATAAGAGACAAAGAGACTTTGGTCGCCATTCGACCAACTGATTTTCAGGAAATTCAAGAAATTTTGGAAATTTACAGGATTCAGGGAGTTAAGAAGAATCAGCGATTTTAGAGAATTGAAAATCTTCTAAGAATTCATGAAATTCAGGTTATTCAACGATTTAAGAGAATTTAAAGAATTCAAATACTTCAGAGATATCATGGCATTCATAGCTTGCAATGAAGTCCAAAGAATTCAAAGAATTTCAATGTGAATAAATAATAATTCTAAGAAATGTACTGGACCAGATGGTAGCAATATTATCTGATAGCTGTCGCGTTTGCGTACTAAAATGATGGGCTAACTAAAAAAGAAGAGTTGTTTTTTTAGACGACCGACGCCATAGTGGTCGTTTCAGATGTACACAGTGAGAAAAAGTTACCTTTTTGCAGAATCCTGCACGAACCGAAAAATAAAAGCCAAACCAAGGGTGTAAAGTTGGACCCCAATCATCGGCAATTTCAAAATGATCTTTTTAACTACTCCTTTCTCGATCGTTAAAGAGGTAGGATCTTAAAGTTAGTTGGTTAAGCAATCGTAAGATTAATAATAAACAAATATGAGGCACCAGCATTCATGAGTTTCATGTTTTCATGATTAAATTTTTTTTGTGGGACTGATCGTTAGTAGTAGTATTAATAATAAAAATCGAGCAGCAATAAACAATTTTCTATTAATGTTCACATATATTAAATATATTAAGGTAGTTGCGAAGACAGCACTTGAATTTGAATTTAGAAAGTCGTTAACGCTTCGTATTAGGGGTTTTTGAATGTCATTGAATTGTCCTAATTTTATCATTGTTGCTTGCAGATTTTAATTAAAAATAAAAATACATTATTAACATAAAAAAATTTCACATCAAACATAATCAAATTTGAGAAATCTTTAAATCTCTGTACTCTGGTTATTTAGGGGTCGATAGACAGTTGGTCTAGATTTAGTAATTGGTATTTGCCTTTTTAAATAAATAATTTACAACCAGATATCGACATCAATCTGTTCTGTGTACTAGTGGTGTACTCCGGTCATTAATTCATTCTTATTTTATCATTTTCGCATTCTTATTCAAATAAACAACAGCAATGAATGTTTAAAAAACAGATTCCGACATCTTGATCGAATTCTAAAAATCGATAACTCTTTCTACTAGGAATCTTGAAGGCTCGTAATTTGGTACAAATTTTATAATTATTACTTATTTATTCAAATCAACCATAGGAATACTTGATTACAAATTTGATTTTAACGTCAAATTTAATCAAATTATAAGAATCATCAACTTATTTTACTAGGGGTGTTCAAGGGTAGTTATTGGGTACACTTTTGTTAACCGTTTGTTGCATATTTTAATGAAAAATAGCAATAAATTATCATCACACAGATATCGATTCATTGGTATTGTTAATTTAAACGGGCGAGCAATAATTATATAATTATGACAAACTTATGACTTTCGAAAAAACGTTTTATAAAGATTTGAAGAATTTTAATTAGTTCGATGAATTCAGTTCACGTCTCGGCAGATAAAATAATGTACCCGAGGATTTTCCTGTTCTATGTCGCAGTATTAATGTCGTTGAATAGTAAATAAACTACAATATTTAAGAATAAAGTTTTTCATCATATGCTCACTGTTTGAACAAACCAAGATTTCATCAAGACCGATCTTTATTGATCCAACGTTACCTCTGTAAGCTTCATGTTTCTAATCATCTGTTTACTCTCTCTAGTTTACAAAATTAAAATTTTTTTCTGCCCACCACATCTTGATATGATTTTTTAAATGTATTTTGGCCCACTGAACACGAAAATCGCACACACGCACACACACACACTTTTTTATGAAAGCGTTTTCGAGATATCAATGTTCGAAATTTGTTTAATTCAATTTTCAGAGTTGTTCCGACGTTTTTGAAAATAGCTTGAGTTCTAATTGACCGATTTTCCTAAACGAGCACTCAAATTGAAGGCAACTGAATCTTGTACAACTTTCTATTCTAAAGTTTTTAGATCGGCCCAGTAGTTCAGATGCTAGCGATTTTAATAAGTTGGACAAGTTGTACTTTTTGGCAAAAATCGAAGTTGACAATTTAGATATCGTCCCGGGAAGAATAGAAATCGCAAATATTAGCCAACATATAAAAATCGCTAGCATCTGAACTACTGGGGCGATCTAAAAACTTTAGAATAGAAAATTGTACAAGATTCCGTTGCCTTAAATTTGAGTGCTCGTTTAGGAAAATCGGTCAATTCGGTCCTAAAATTATTGGAGTGGGTTTGCCACTGGTTTTCGAGAAAAAATTCAAACGTCAGGGCTTCTATGGCGCGGCGCGGCTCAGTAGGGCACATTAAAGTGTCTGTGGAGAACTTAATTGTCAAACCACAATTATTTTCATCATATTTGAATAGTTTATAAATAAAAATTAATAAAATTCTGCATAGATCGTTCACATCCGATTTTTTTAAAAAGTTTTCAAAGATTTTTTTATTTCACAAACAAAATGACAATAACAAAAGTTTTTGACTTTTAAAGAATACCGTACCTTATAATATATTCAGATTCAGTAAAAAAAAGATCTAGAACCTTTGACACAACAATTTAGAGATGTTTTTCTGTAGAACTGTAGAAGTATGAACATTTGTTGAATTTGTTATAAACAAAGAAATGGATGAAAATAATTTCAAGAATTTAAAATTGTAAATCTTTTATGTCTTACGGTCCACATAAAATTAAATAATAATTGAGCCAAAAACATTATTCCAACTCAGAATTTATTAATTTATACTAATAAATAAGCCTTCCAAATTTCATCAATTTATTTGCAACCGTTTTCCAGTTATCATGTATTGAGGAAGGTTTAATTAAATGAATTTGAAATTTTTTTTAAATGTTACCATTACAAAGCTTCCTCTATGAGGAAACAAAAGTGATCTTTATAATGGTTAGGAAGGACGAACAGAAATTTTCAATTTCAAAACAGAGATTGTCAATTCCTGTTCGTCCATCCTAACCTTTATAAAGATCTCTTTTTCTGTATTTTAAGATGTAGTCTCGGATGTAGTTTTAAAAGTGAGTGAAGTCTTTTTAATTTTGTTGAGACTTCTATAACAATTTCAATGTTTTCTAAATTTTTAACTCAAATTTGACTTGAATTTTTCATAATTGACATCGGTTCTTATCTTCCTTTTCGATTTTTGTTCACTCTTCGAAATTATTCTTATTTCAGGTTTAAAAACATTTTGAAAAAGGTACGCAATTGTACCGAAAAGTACGTAAAGGGTGGAGAAATTAGTTTTTTAATTAATAAATTCTGAGTTGGAAAAATGTTCTTGGCTCAATTTTTATTTAATTTTATGTGGGCCGTAAGGCATAAAAAATTTACAATTTAAAATTGTTAAACATCGTCGGTCGAAGAAAGGGATTAATTTGTACTTATCAAATCATTTTACGAAAATAATTTCGTGGGGATTAGCAATGTTTGGTCACTTAATTTTAACTGCATTTTTACAATGTATAGAGAAAAGGGGTTTGTGAGTTGGATTAATGAAAATTAATAAATAATTTGTTATGTAGTAAACAACTTATTATTTTTTATTATTAGATAAGCTCGTGAAAACCGCAAGATTCATCGAATCAAATGATTATTTGCCTTAATATTAATAGATTTAAGACTTTCACGATGATCCATTATAATAAATTTAAATTAAAAATTCAAAGATTTTTCGGGTTTCAATCGTGTGCGAAACTATGAATGTTGCCGACGTTTCGTGAACATTGCAGTTCACTTCAGAAACTTCAGTTTCAGGTCAGCCCTGAAGAAGTGAACTG
>CAKNYM010048670.1:106373-164967 GCA_932195095.1 Andricus curvator
AACCCTTTTCCCTAGCTGCTCGTGGGAACAACAATGACAACACCAAACATAGTTGTAGGAAGTGCGGTTCAAAGAATCGAATGCGCAGGGCTCCCGACAATGGGTCGGACAACAATGCCGACTACCCTAGAGTTGGGGGAGCCAATCAAGACAGGGTCAATGCGATTGACCGCCGGAATCTTGTTACTTTTAGGTGGACGGATCGACTCAGGGACGACCTGCTGGTGTGCTATGATACCAGTATGGCCCCTAAACGAAAAGGTTACATGGCGCGACTGCATGCTCTGTGGTGCGAGAAAAACCCAGCGCTCTCAGATTTTTCGCAAGAACGTCTGCGAAACCGTGCCGAGGACCTCCGGAAAAGGGGTTATATGAGCGGAGCGCCTACAGAACCGCAGCCAGAACAAGCCGGCAACAGAGAAAGAGAGAGACACTGAAACCAAACTCGAACAGGCATCCAATAGAGGAAGAACGATGCTTCAAAACACGGAGAAACATCAACAGTCACGTTTCTCCCAAGCCACAAGATCTGACTGAACTGGATGATGAGCTTCGTGGAGATTTTTCCGAAGAATCCGACCTCTGGACTATCAATTGTAGTGTGTACAATGCAGCGAGAACTTTGGCAGATGCAAACCGTAAAACAAAACCAACGGTTGATTATAAGACCAAAAGACGAATGCATCAACTTAGCACAACGATAGGCTGGGCAAGATAGTACGCGTCCCGCATTCAGTGTGTGATTGACTACATAACATCTGGCAGGACTTTCACTGCCAAGGTTCGACAGTTCGCGCGCGAACTGGGGATCCGTCATCACACAATCATTAAGTCAAAGCTACTGACAATCAGGCAGCATATTGTTGACAGAATACGAGTACTATCTAACGCTAGGAGAACTCTAGAGCGGAAAGAGAGTCCAGCATCCACTGAAAGAATACTCAAAGAATATAAATAGTTTCAAGGAGCTGTGCAGTGTCCTCATAACACCTGAGGAGGAATGCCCACCTATCACTACCGAGGAGGTGAAAAACGTATTAAGAGGCATGAAGAACTATTCCGCTCCAGGACCAGATGGTATCAAGACCTTCTGGTGGAAGAAGTTTCCTTCAACCCACCAGCATCTGACTCAAATTTTCACCTCATATCTAAAGTCGGAAGAGTCTATTCCGGGGTGGTTGGTGGATGGGCGCACAGTGCTCCTGCCGAAGACGGGCAACTTAGCTGACCCTAAGAATTACAGGCCAATAACTTGTCTGAACAAACTGTATAAGATCTTCACAGCTATCCTAAATGATAGGATTGTTCGGACAATTGGACCTGTGTGGCGAAAGATGTAAGAACAACCCCGCTCAAAGAAAGGCGTAGCAGGATGTCGGGAGAACCTGCTCATCGGTAGATGTGTTTGTCAAGACGCAGCATCCTATCAGCGTTACTTATCGATGGCCTGGATTGATTACCGATTACCATCTTTGGAAAACTTGATTTACTATCTCATCTAGAAATTATCGTGTGACAACGAACAACGTCACCTTCCAGAGGAGCGTCTTTCAGGGTGATACCATGAGCTCTTTGCTTTTTTGAATCACACTTCTGCCTCTATCTCTTGTTCTACGAAATTCTCCTGGATACCTCTGTGGCGACACTAATCTGCGCGAGCATAAGGTCACTCATGTATTTTATATGGATGACCTGAAGATCTATGCCTATGGTAAAAGCAAACTTCAAACTGCTATAAATATCGTCAAGAACTACACAGGAGAGATTGGAATGGACTTTGGTTTGGACAAGTGTGCCAAAATTATTCTGAAGAAAGGAAAGATTACTGGCGTTCCCAAGGACCCTTAGCTTGTGGATATAAGTGTTATTAGACATCTTAATACTGAAGAGATATATGCAGAACCGGGCGTGCTTCAAAGCCACAATCAGGACGTAACATCAGTGAAGGAGTCTCTCCGAAGCAGATACAAGCATCTTCTTCGACAGATTTGGTCTTCCAATCTGTCGGCGTTAAACAAGGTATCTGCGACTAACATGCTTGCCGTCCCGGTTCTACTCTACTCGTTTGGGGTGGTTCAATTGACGAAGAACGAGCTTAAGGCCCTTGATGTAACCACACGTAAGATCGTGCATATGCATAAAAGTTTGCATATCAATTCGTCAGTTCCGCGATTATAAATTTCACGCTGTCAAGGCGGACGCGGACTTCTGAATCTCCAGTGTCTTCATAAGCGAATTGTTTTAAGTACAGCTTACATCGTTGCGAATAGCAGAGATCCTATCCTAAAAATGGTCAGGAACCACGAGATGATTGGCAAAAAAGCGCTTCTTTACGAAGCCGCGGAGCAAGACCCTTGGCCTGAATTTTAACATCAGAAGTGAGGAAAGTGCATTACTCCAACTAGATGCTTCACTTCTAAAAGCAAAAGTAAAGAAAGCAGAGGTTGAAGAATCTCACCAACAGCTACTCGACAAGAAAATGCACGGAAACTTTCACAGAAATGTAGAAAAATAGTCCTTGTCGAGGGAGCAAACTTTTGCTTTCTTCAGATCATCAGGGCTCAATTCAGGTACAGAGGATTTCATTTTCGCATGCCAGGACGTTGTTATTTCCACCTTAGTATACCGTGACCGCATTTTATGTCAAGAATTTCGCAGCGACAGGTGCAGAGTGCTTTGTTACCATCTTTGTCGCTCTTGCGGTGTTGGCAACGACCCAAAATATTCAGTTAACGTAATTGTCCTTGTGATCGGTGCTCTCGGAGGTGCGAAACTATCACTGGTTCGTAACCTTAAGCCATACCCGTGTGCTAAAAATATGCCAAGGCACTTGCGAGATGGATGCAGAAAGCTGTCATCCTTGGGTCGCTTCGTGTCCTCAAGACACACGAGGGTTTCGCCGGCCTGTCGTCGTAATTTCATCGTGCCACCCATCTCACGGTCGTGAGACGTGGCGGTAAGTGTGATTTACCGCGGTTCTACTGGGAGGCGCTGTCATTTTTGGATGACGGTTGCTCCCAGTAGGGCCCTGCGGTGGTTGTTTGACCCTTTTTTTAAATTATATATATATATATATATATATATATATATATATATATATATATATAACTTTTTCACCTAGGTGTTGACTATTAACTGGAATCTAGATACTGGCTATTGAGTTCTTTTAATGCTATTATTTTAAGTCTTAAAAGAACTTAGAACCGCTAATCATCTTTAAACGTTGTAAGAGATTGTTCTTGAAAATAAATGTGACTTTGCTTGTGAATGTGTGTGAGTTAATTTCAATCACCAGTATCAGCTTCAACTATTGCGGTTTAACATTTTTTGGTCCACAGAATGCCGGATAGAGTGATTGTTTTTAAAAATGAAAGTGAGCCACATTAAAAATCACATAGATAAGCAATCATCAATCATCAATCATGAGGGATCCAGTCGGATAGCGCTCAATGTGGTATGGAATAAATTCTCTCTGAATAAAGATGCGATAAAAATCGCAATGGGTTCTCCCTCCGAGTTGCTTTCATTTAATGACCTTTTTGACTCGTTAGTACTTTCAAAAACCAATCTGAATACAATAATTTCTAACAGGCTTGGCATTCCCTCGTTTCTACAGATGCTTGAAAACGCTTATTCGCCCTGTTGATACTTGGGATGATATCCTAGTTTTCATTTCGATTTAGAAATCTCGGAAATCTGGTCCTCGGTCTCGTCAGCAAACAGCGGAAGCTCACTTTGCCTCTTATGGTCAAGCTTCTAACGAGGCTCCAAGTGTTTCCAAAGCTTCGTGAAGCAAATTTAAAATCTGTTCTTTAGATCATTATGCTACAAAGTGTCCTGATTATGCTAATAAGACAACTCAAGGTCGGCTAGAAATAATTAAAAATAAAATTTTTTGATACAAATCTCTTGGGCATCATATTGCTTCAAAGTGTAAGACTACGAAGCACTGTAATAAGCGTGAGAGAAAACATCATTCGACGATTCATAGACTTCAACCAAACGACAAGTCTGACACCTCAACTGCAGATTCAGGCATTCAAGTCAACTTTGCCGCCGCCAACCATGCCTCGTTACCGAATCGGAGAAATTGTAAAACAAAGTACAAAGGACAAAGTAAAAAGTGTCGAAATCTGACACCTCTGCATTTCGTGGTAAAAGGCTGATGATTACATACCTAGGAGTTATCCTAGATAGCAAATTAGACTGGGCGAAGCATCTTGAGGCACAATACAAGAAGTTTTTCATGACATTTTGAATATGCAGCAAAGCCTTTGGTTTGACGTGCCGGTCTAGGGCCAAAAATAATTGCATGGATCTACTCCGCTGACCTGAACCAAGATTTCTATACTCGGCCGTGGACTAGCGGCCACGGGTGAAACTTAAAACGATGCAGGACAGGCTGAAACGATTACAAACGCTAGCGTTTAGTGGCATGACGGGAGCTATGAGGACTTTGCCTACAGCGGCGATAGGATATATGCTCTGTGAAGAGCCCTTACACGTTGCGATAACCGCTAGGGTGGCTCACGCGATAGGCCGCCTGGTAAGAGCAAAGAGATGGACGTGGATGACTAGATACACTAGGTTCCCAAGTGACATCAGCACACTGCCAATTTTTGAAATGAGGTGAGACAAAAGAACAAAACACTTCAGCTTGACGAACACTTCGCGTCTGCATTCCAAGCAGGGATAACTGGAAAACAAATGGTAACCCGCTCCTCCAAGGAAACATCTGGTACACAGACGAGGGGACAGGGATCCCGCTTAGGCAGCATGCTACCGTCTTTCATCTGGAGCTCCTGGCCGTCCTTCACTGCGCTGAGTCATTATTAGTAGAAAACTCTACTGGCAGGCAGATTACAATCTGCTCGGATAGCCAATCGACATTAACTGCAATTAGAAAATCAGACATAACATCAGAGCGGGTTTGGGAATGTAAAATGCATTAAACTAACTTGCAGGAAAGAACAACTTGACCCTCATATGGTTTCTTGATCACACAAGTATCAAGGGAAACGAAAAAGCAGACCAGCTGGCGAAAAGTGGCGCAGCAAGTGATTACATAGAATCGGAACCGGTACTGGGTCTGGTATCTTGCTGCATCGAAATGGCCTTAAAAAGATAGACCCAGTCGAAGAACCGAGAATACCAGTAACAAACCCAGGGTTGACGACAGGCGATAGCCATCCTGGGATATACGTACAGGTTGGACAGAACCAGTGAAATCCTTGGATCACCCAAAAAAAACCTAAGGACAGTGGTTCAGATGCTTACAGGACACAACCACTTGAACTATCACGTGCACACAATAGGGTTTAACCCCACGACAGAGGGCACGAAATGCGGAAGAGAAAACGAAAGATCCCAGGCGGTCCTATGCCAGTGCTTCGCATTAGGTAGGTTCGGGCAACAAATCCTTCGGGTCCACTTCATGGAACCTGAAGAAAGTATTACGCGATCAGTGTCTGATATCTTGGGTTTCACCAAGAGGTCTAAAATCAAATACTGAAATAGTGCTTATCTAAGGGTGCGGCACGATAGGCTTTATAGCTTAAGCGCCGCAGGGGGGGGGGGTGCTTTGGGGCTCTCTGCTTGTCTATAAACTAAGTAACTATGTAACTTACGTTCAAAAAATTAATTTTCAAAAATATTTTTTTATCGCCTTCTTGAAAAATGTTTATATTCATGCAAATTTTACTATTTGTATAATTTCTTGAAAAATTGTTTAAGTTTATACAAGTTCTCATGTAACTTTTTCGGAAACTTCTATGTTTATCTAAATTTTCTACGAAAATTTTCAACCTGACACAAAATTTGTATTTATTAAAAATTTCTATGTTCATGTAACCTCATGCTAAAATTTTAATTTTTATATAATAAATTTCCTACAAAAATTGCTTAGTCTAAATAAAATTATTACGTATCAAAAAATTTGTACGATCAGGTTATCTTTTTGCGAAAATGTTGATGTTTATATAAAAACAAAAGATGATATGTGAGGCCATGTTACACAAATCGGAATTTCATTCAAAAACTCTTATGTTTATATGTATAATTCTTTATAGAACGATTTGTCATGCAAAACCTTTTAAGTTTATATAACTTTTATATTCAAAAACTTCTATTTTTATAACCTTTTAATACAAATTTCTATATTTGTGTCAAAGGTTTTTATGTTTAGATAACTTTTCTGCAAAATTTTTTAAAAGTTTCTATGACTTTTATACGAAATCTTTCATGTTTATAATATTTTAATACATATTTCTAGGTTATTAGACAAAATTTTTAGGTTTAGATAACTTTTCTGCAAAAGTTTTTCAAGTTTATATAACTTTTCTTTGAAAACTTTTATGTTTATAAACTTTTAATCACAATTTCTATGCTCTTATAGAATTTTTTAGGTTTAGATAATTGTTTTGGCTGAATTCCTTAAGTTTATATAACTTGTATACCTCTACGATTATATCATTTCTATGCAATAAACTTTTACACGAATTCCTATATGTTCATAACTATGTTGCAAAAATGGTATATAACTCATATGAAAAATTAATATTAAAAAGTGTTTCTTTAAACATAATATTATGTATAATCTGCGCTTTTTTACTACAACTTTCGAGAATCCAGTTATAACTGTTCACTTTTTTAATCGATTAAGTGCGGTATACAAGTGGATTATAAAGTTGAACTATCGATCACTACCAAGGTTTGATATTATTGATTCCTCTTCAAATCATTTGGAAACCATCATCTTATTTGTTGTCTACGACCTCACCAAAGGAGGACTGAATCTCATATTACAAAATTAACGACGTAGAGACTCTTTGGCCTAGAGCCACTCTGTAAGTAATCAACGATTATCTTGTGTATTTTCTTCCATCGGACTAAAACTGCTCCTCACCTCCTCACCCGAGTATTTAATTTCTGTTTAAGGTGGATTTAACCCTACTCAACTCTGCCGAATTTGACATTCAGACAAACTTGATCTATTGATAAATCATTATTTAACATTCTTTAACCTTCATTTCGTAAAGAGAAAAACAATTTTTGTCAAAAGAATTCTAATGATCAGTCAAAAGGGCGCGATGAATACTATCCAAATTATAGGAAAATACATTTTTTCGATTGATATTATAAGTTCCAAAAAATTCTGGGATAGATGATTTAATTTTTGAAAACAAAGAAAAGTTTTTCTTTGACCTCAAGGCTTCAAAAATAAAAATCATAGGCTGCATTTTAAGACAAAAAAAGAATTTACATTTTTTTTTAAATCACTAACATTTTTCATTTTGTGAAATTGGGGTCAGACTTTAAATTAAAAGGAAATGGTCACTTAGAGAAATGTCGTCTTGTGACAAAAGGATGTTTCTTGACGTGAATGGAATTTTCTCTTAAATTTAGGTTGAGAGGATTTTAATGTGTCTCAACAGAAATCTTTTTGCAGTATAAATTTTCATTTTAGCTAATGTTGCAGCCAAATAATTATGTTTGTGTAAAAAACATATTCACGCCGTTCAAAACAAAACAGGCAAGAGGAAGATGCTTCTGTTTCAAGACAACTTTTTCTCTGAGTGGGTTGTATCTATTCGATAGACTGTACAAAAATCTATAGAAAACATATATGTATTATCGTAAATTACCGAAAATTCTCATAAATTTCCGGAAATTTTCAAAAATGAATTTTAGTTGATTTATGGTAACTTACCATATTTACCTGTAATATTACCATAAATTAACGAAATTTATGAAAATTTTAAAAAATGAAGTTGGTTACTATATCTACCGGTAAAATTACCATAAAGACCGCAAATTTTCATCAATTTCCAGAAATTTATAGACATTTTTAAAAATGAATTTTGTGTAATTTATTGTAACTTACCATATTTATCTGCAACATTACCATAAATGACCGAAAATTTTCATGAATTTCCGCAAAGTTATAGACATTTTTAAGAATGAATTTTGGGTAATTTATGGTAAGTTACCATATTTACCTGTAAAATTACCATAAATGACCGAAAATTTCCATAAATTTCCGCCTCTTCTCCTCCTAGGTGCATAATATACTATTGTTAAAGACCTCAACATAATGTCTCAATAAGAATTAATTTTCAAAATAAAATTGTGTGATTCAGAACTTTCAAAATTGAACATTGTTAATTTTGTAATGTTTATTTCAAGCCTACCAGAGTCAGATTTATAATTTCTTGGTTTCTATTACAAAATATTGTTTGTTCATTCAAAAGTATTATGAGGATTCCTCTTAACAAAAAAAATGAGGACTTCTGTTATTGACCAGTCACATTATATTGTACATGTATTTATTTCAAAAAGACCTTAGGGTCCTCTAAAGAACAATACTACACAGAGTATACAGTGATTACAAGCACTGATAGGTAAAAGTATAAAATATGTAATTATAATAAAAGAAAAACCAAAAATTGGTGGATTAGAATCTACACGGAGAAGAATGTAATTCGAAAAATAGGGACTGAGTCCTGTATTTCGAGCAAATCGGATCCAGGATAAATTTTTCTCAGCGCTTCATCCAGAAGGAGAACGCTGCCTACAGTTCGGGAATCAGTCCCGAATCAGTCGGGAAAGAGGCTCGAAATATTCATCGTGGATCAAGATTCCTTAATTAGCAGTTCTCTGTTCTGAATTTCTAAACACAATCCCGGATGTTTGGGATGCACTTTTAGCTTTCAGGTGCTTAAAACTTATTGAGAAAGCCGCATTTCTATTCGTGTCCTGTTTCTTACATTTTGCCCAGGTAGGAGGCGGACCCTTATAGTGAAAAATAACTCCTAAAAAGACTATCAACTCGGTTTCAGAATATCGCCGTAATAGTAAAACGCTCGTTTCTTCAGGTATTTGATGTTTGCGCACATCATGTTCACGTTCAAGAAATGCTGCCAAGAAAGAATTTTGTCCTGTTTGTATAAAACAGTGGTTATATGGTAAATTTATCAAATTAGAACTGCTATAGAGAGGTTGGATATCCGTAATTAAATTGGTGCCATTTGGAAATCGCACATAAAGCCGATTATGTGCAATATTTCCTACAGGTGCATCAAGTAGATATCCATTATGAACCAGGACATCACCTCGCATATGCACAGTAA
Source organism: Andricus curvator (assembly GCA_932195095.1). Taxonomy (NCBI): domain Eukaryota; kingdom Metazoa; phylum Arthropoda; class Insecta; order Hymenoptera; family Cynipidae; genus Andricus; species Andricus curvator. The sequence goes on from CAKNYM010048670.1 coordinate 115,502, forward strand.
CGTAGCTTCCTGGAGGAACATCCACATGATTTTTTCCGTTATGAATATTATGATGACCACTAGTACCTGCTCCACTGGTACTTGCTCCATTAGTACTTGCTCCAATTTTATTTGCTCCACTTGTACTTGCTCCATGCATTGCACCTAATATTGCAAGAAAAACAGACATATGAAGTTTTTGTATACTGTAAAAATTATTGTTAGTAAATAGATCAACAGATATCTCGAAATTTCGATTTATGCTATCCAATGATGAACTTAAACTTCCCTACTCACTTTCCCAATTTTTCCCTGCCTTCATTACACTGCCCCCTTCAACATTATTCCCTCTACTTCTTTTATCCTATTCCACTATCACGCCCCTCTAAGCTCTAACCATACCTTAGAAAATTAAAAATTTCGCTCCCCTTACCCTCTTCTCTATATAGATATTTTTCTTCCATAATCATCTGTTCCGAATACCTCCTCCACATATACACTACTAGCTAGTGATGCATTCAAGCGAGACAAGATAATAAAATACAAGTTCGAGAGAACGAGTGCTAATCTTCAGTTTTGTATATTTTTCAAATGGTACTTAAATATCAGTTTGATAGGTATGAGAGACATATTTTATTTAAAATCTTTTAATTATTTACAGTTCACAAACTACAAGTTAAAAAATATTGAAATAAAGCCATTTGCCAGTACTATACTTAAATAGCATTATTACTATTAGTTCCTTATCTTTTACGCTTTAGAAAAAAAGCTATTCTAGAAATATAAACTTAAAGTATTTTAAGGAGATAAATAAATATAAAAAACTTTCTTTGAACGATTCATTAAAAAAGTCCAATTTAATTTATTTTTGTGAACTTTATTTTAATTTTATTATTGATCAATGTAAATCCCAGTACTGCAACAAATTAAAAAAAAATCTTCCCGCTTCGCGGGCACATTCTCATGGCGCGCTTCGCTCGCAAGTTTGAGCGCGCCTAGGGCGCGCGACTGTTGGATCTCGCGCTTCGCGCTCGATCATATATTTATCTCGCGCTTCGCGCTCGATTATGTATTCACCTCGCGCTACGCGCTCGGGCGTATTTGCATCGCGCTTTACGCTCGGCTCCTCTAGATTTTTGAACTTCGTTTTCGACTTCGATGAAAAGAAAAAGTTTGTTTGCGAATATTATAAAATTATCAAAACCTCTACATATTAAGTGATTGTTAAATTTGTTTTTATTTTACACTGAAAAGGAACTTTATTTACTCAAGGTTCTATCGACCTTAAGGAACACATTCTCATCCAGACACTCGCGCTTCGCGCTCGATATTTGATTTGAAAATCATTTGAACCGTATGATAGAAACAAAAAAGTTTGAGCGCACTTACGGCGTGCGATTTGGTAAATACACTGAGCGCGCACTTTGTGCTTCGTGTTACATGTTCTTCATATACAAATTACTAAATTGGTATTTGATTTCAAATGCAAAGTAATGATATAATTCAGGCGACAAATTTTATTAGTTAACATTTTATTTTAGCTTGTGCCGTTTATCAAAAAAGTTAATTTTTTCATTTTGAATATATTCTTACCACAAAAATTGATTACGGGTTTGTAAGTCTTTTTTGAATGCACAATTTTTGTTCATTTATATGTTTTCGTACCTTGCATTGTTTTTTCAAAAATTTGATTTTTTTTACTGTCAATGTTATTTTCACGAATAAAACAAAAACCACGCATCCTATCGAAACATGAGTCACAATAAATTTGTACCCCTTCCTTGGATGAACAAATTTTTTTTTGGTCATATTTTCGTAGCTGGTAATATTAGTCTGAAAATTTGATTTTTCTATTTTCAATGCTGTTTTTTACGAATAAAACAAAAACTGCGCGTCATATCAAAAAGGGAATGATAAGAAATTTGTAGATCTTTTTTAGTTGCACAATTTTGGTGAGATGATCTTTTCTGGTATCTTGCATAGTTTGACAGCAAAATGGCTTTTTTGATTTTTCATTAATTTTTTGTGCGATCAAAATTTGAATTTTTTATTTTTCAAACAATTCAAAAAGTTGTTATGAAAATATTATAGGGTGTTCAAAAAGCAACGTTTTTCTCCTCTTGACTTTTTTCATATCGTGCATTTTTCGGCTTAAAATGTTCATTTTCGTTTGTTTTTTGGAATTTTGAAAATGCTATAACTCCAGTAATTTTTTTTTTATCACGAAAAGTCATAAGAATATTTTGTTCGTCATTTTGCGTACTACTAATAACCGTACATAGAATTTTCAAATCTTCCAAAAAAGTGGTCTCAAAAATTTTCAAAATGTGCTCACTTTTTGGATTTTCATCCAAAATAGCTGGTTAACGAACTCGTTCTCTATTTTTCGGCCATAAAAAAGTGTGCCAAAGCTTAATCAAATCTGATCATTTTTTCGAAAGTTATCGTGGCTACAGACAGACAGACACCTTGGTAAAAATCGTTTTTTCTAGCTCAAGGGGTCTCAAAACGTGGAGATTTGATGAAAACCGACTATGTCAAATTTTACATAAAACCAATACCTTCTCATTAGAATGAGAATGTAACAAGATTTAAAAAAAAAAAGTTGGTTGGCATATGTATTTGAATTTATTTATTTTATTTCAGTAGTTTGTTACTCTTTAAGTAGAATTCTACTTAAGCATTATTCTGATCCATAACAGTATCAAATGACATTCAAAGTGATTGGATAGATTTTACTTTTGAAAAAATGAGATTTCTTTACAAAAAAAAAACATTCACTGTTACTTTCACTGGTCAAAATTGAAGAATTTTAAATACTGTAAACCTGCAAAGTGTAATTATTCTTAAAACTTTGGAAATTATATGATTTTTAAATGGGAGCTTTGAAAATAATGAACTCAAGGCTAAAGCTAAATCCTTACAAATTAATAATTTTCAAATTATACATCACGTTTTTTTTTAAATCTAAAGTACAAAAGTAATAACTTGAAAATCAATTATAAAGCATTTCCATACATGCGGAGCAACTTCATGTGACATACTAAAAGTCAAAACATGATGTCAAAACTGACGTATGCTATATTAAACTGTCAAATTGACACACTGAGAAAAATGGATTATAACCGGTAATAAAAAATATGTTACTGGATATAATCTTGGACTATTAACTATGGGACAGCGATCCAGATTATTAGAAATACAATCTATAGATATTAAGAAATAGATATTACAGGATAATATCTTGGATTATTAAACTTCATAATCTGAGATAATAAAATCTATAATCCAAGATTTTAAAATCTAATATCCATATTAGAATCCTGGTCCATTAGATAACCTCAAATCTATATAATAATTTTTGTAAACGTATTTATAAACCTATACCAAAATTTGATAGACGAGCTCGGAAGTAGGACTGAAAACAAATTTTAATTTTTTAAACACACAATAAGTAGGAAAGTGGCTATCATATAAGACTACAAAAACGAAAGTAAAGGAGGCTAAGTTTCTGTACTTGTACAAGTGGCAGTGATGTCCAATGAAAAGAAATATAAACTTACCCATTTTCAAAATCTAAATCACGTGTGATTTAGCACTAATAATAATTTTATAACTTAATTATTACTTGTTTCAAAGCGAACGGATGCATATGACACGCGCCACGATGCGACGTACCATCTGAGACTACATAGACGCCTGGATATTTTAAAATCTGAGATGTTACAAATTAATGCCTGAAGATTATAAGAATTTAACATCTAGAGATTATATTTGGTAAAATCTTCATATATTAAAAAACATTATAGATTATACGCGCTAATATACTTTTCTATACGGTGTATTGTTCTTTCATTCTATTATCCAGTTCGTATAATCCATTTTTCTCAGTCCAGTTGGACAATGTGAATAAATTAATTTTAAGAGAATTATAAATAATCTTTTGCAATCAATTAAATATTAATATTTTTTATAATTCTTCTCCTTCTTCCCGTCTTTACCCGCAAAGCACGTATCATCTTAAATATTACAAATTTCTATTAGTTTCGAGTCCCACATCTATTATTTCTACTGAGAAAAATGGATTATACGAACTGGATAATAGAATGAAAGAATAATACACCGTATAGAAAAGTATATTAGCGCGTATAATCTATAATATTTTTCTAATATATGAAGATGTTACCAAATATAATCTCTAGATATTAAATTCTTATAATCTTTAGGCATTAATTTGTAAAATCTGAGATTTTAAAATATCCAGGCGTCTGTGTAGTCTCAGATGGTACGTCGCATCGTGGCGCGTGTTATATACAATATGCATCCGTTCGCATTGAAACAAGTAATATAATTAAGTTACAAAATTATTATTATTGCTTAATCACACGTGATTTAGATTTTGAAAATGGGTAAGTTTATATTTCTTTCCATTACCCATCACTGCCACCTGTACAAGTACAGAAACTTAGCCTCCTTTACTTTCGTTTTTGTAGTCTTAGGATAGCCACTTTCCTGCTTATTGTGTGTTAAAAAATATAAAATTTGTTTTCAGTCCTACTTCCGAGCTCGTTTATCAAATTTTGGCATAGGTTTATAAACACGTTTGCAAAAATTATTATATATATTTGAGGTTATCTAATGGACCAGGATTCTAATATGGATAGTAGATTTTAAAATCTTGGATTATAGATTTTATTATCTCAGATTATAAAGTTTAATAATCCAAGATATTATCCTGTAATATCTATTTCTTAATATCTATAGATTGTAGTTCTAATAATCTGGATCGGTGTCCCATAGTTAAAAGTCCAAGATTATATCCGGTAACATATTTTTTATTACCGGGTATAATCTATTTTTCTCAGTGTAGAAACCATACATTATGTGTATTGAGTAGGGGGGGGGGGGTGGAAAATCCTTCTCCCGGACACTCAGAGGGGGGGAAGGGAGGTCTTAAAGAAGAAAAAGTTTCTTATTATTTAAAAATACCACAAGGATCACCAAAATTTTGTTACTTGAAGGAGAAATTCTTCATTATAATGAAGAGCAATATCAATTATGAGAGTATAATTTATTTAATTTCTCGAATTTTGTGATATTGTAATTTTTCCAGTCATGCTTGAAGCATGTTTTAAGGAAATAATTATTTAGACCACATTTTTTATTGTTTTAGTAGTCGAATTAGTGCAAGAATAGATCATTCGAAGACAAAAGCTATAAAATATTCTCATTCGCATTTGTACCTTATGTACTTACGATAACATGCTACGAAAGTAAAAGCATCTAATATCTCACAGATCTATTTCTCTAAGTGAGATTTTTTTAATGAGGAAGATCTTTTGTAAGACCTTCTTAATGTTTAAATTCGAATTATTGAAAAAAGGGCTACTTAATAAAATCAACATGAATTTTCACTGATGAACAACATAATCTCATTGATTCAAATTCAAAAAGCAGTGTACAAAACTTATGAATGATTCAAAGCAATTTCCCATTTTTTCAGGTGAAAATACGTAAATGATTGAAAAATCAATCAATTTTGGTAGAAAATATAACTAACAGAAACTTCTGGACTCTAAGAAGCATCATATTTAATTATATTATCGGTGAAAAATTTGTACAATATTATCCAACGGTAAAAATGTGTTTTTGTCAATATTTAAATGATTATTAGTATGTATTTATACCATAAATAAAAAAGACAAACAAATGCTTTTTTTTTACAGAAAGAATGAAAATTTAAAACATTTTCAGTATAAAAAATGTCTTCAAGTTACAGTAAAATTTTTTTGTCTTTTCAAAAGCTTTTTGTTTGAATGTTTCTGCCGTTACAAAAATTTTGCAAGTATAGACAAATACTGGGCATAAGGGTTCAGACCCTCTTGAGGTTGGAAATTATTGTTGGTTTCTGAGGCCAAAGAGGCCATGTTGTTACTCTGCCTGTTTTATTATGAGCTCAATTAACAAGAAAGACTATTCAAGTGTATATATTAATTAAAAGGAATTTATAGACGTAGCTCAAAATTCTATTAAAACATAGGAAAGAGGGTGAATTTTCACGAAAATAGGGTAATGATGGGGGAATAAATTCTTTCGAACAAAATTATGTAAATACCGTATTGAATGTATAAATATACCATATGTATTAAATGTAATATGAAACACTTTAAATTCCTGAGAATTCTAGTCAAAATAAATATTGAGTTTTCAACAAACAGCATTAATTTTCCAACCTAAAAAAATGAACCTTCAAAAAAATACATGAAGTTTCTACCAAATAGTTGAATTTTCAATGTATAAAGAATACATTTTCAACCGAAAATGGAATAGCAACATTTGTAGATAAAAAATGTATTATTATTTAGAAAAAAAACTAATTTTCAACAAAAAAGTTAGATTTTGAACTAAAGAGGTGAATATTGAAAAACTATGCATTTTCAACAAACTAGTTACACTTTCACCAAAAGTCACAACAACAATATATATCAATTTTCAACAAAGTTGTTGAATTTTTAAGCCAGAAATTTCCAACCAAGAAGATTAATTTTCGACCAAAAAAGACTAATTTTTAACAAAATACATTAATCTTCAACTAAAAAACATCAATTTTCAATAAAAAATGTCAATTTTCAACCACAAAAAAGGCTACATTGTTAGATGAAAAAATAAATTCTTAACAAACAAAAAAAACGAATTTGCAACAAAACAGTTAAATGTTCAACCAAGGAGATAATTTTCAACAAAGGAGTTCAACCCAAAAAATGATATTTTCGGATTGAAAATTCAACCGTTATGTAGGTAAGTGCACCAGTCTCCGGACACGTACCAGTGGTCGGACGAAAATTTATTTTCTCTTAAACAGATTGATATAATGTTACAAAAGTTCAGTCATATGAAAGACATTGATATCTTTTTTCTAATCTATTTTTGACAATTAGCAAAATTTTATACTTTTTTATTTATGGCCTTCTGAAAGTGGTGTCCGACCTTAGAATCGTTGTCCGACCACCGGTACATTTACCTATAGAAAGTTCGTTTTTCTGTCTTGAAAATTCAACAATTAGGTAGAAAATTCAACTATGTGGTAGAAAATTTAACTATTTTGTAGAAGTTTTTTTATTTAAAATGAATCTTTTCAAGTAGAAATCTAGCTATTACATTTTTTGTTAAAAATCGAGTTTTCTTAGTTTAGAAATTCAACTATTTGGTGGAAAATGTATATAGTTTGTTGAAAACTCGTCTTTTTTGGTACAAAAATTATCTTCTTTGTTAAAAATTCATGTTTTGGGTTGAAGATTGAACTCTTTTATCAAAGATTCTTTTTTTTATTGAAGATTCATCATTTCAGTTGCAAATTTAACTTACTTGTTAGAAATTTTTTTTTCTGTTGAGAATAATCTTTTCTAGATGAAAATTCAACTATTCGGTTAAAATTGCATCCTTTTCGGTTGAAAATGGAACTGTCTGATCATAAGTTAATCTGGTTTGGTCGAAGATTCACCTATTTTGTTGAAAATTCATCTTGAAATCCCGTAAAATCTCTTGAAATCTCATTAAAATCCTTGACGTCTCTTAAAATTGAGATTTTCTCTGAAAATGTACTGGGTCATTTTTTCAAACTCTTTAACTCCTTGAGCGGCATTGACGCCGTGCGGCGTCAATATTAGCCGTGCCCCAGGGGGCATTGACGCCATATGGCGTCAAACGCATAGTATCCTACAAGTGGTTGTTTCAGTGTTCACAAAACATTGTTCCTAGAGGTTTTTGGGGTCGTAGAATACGAATCCGTGGTCAAAATGTCAAAATTCGAATTGGCCGATCCAATATGGCGGCTTGAAAATGTCAAGAAATCCGAAAACTTAGCACATTTTCGTGAAATCATATTTCTACAGGTTTTTGGGATGGTAGAATACGAATCCGTTGTCAAAATTTAAAAATACAGAATGAATGATCCAATATGGCGGCTTGAAAATGTCAAAAAATCCGAAAACTTAACACACTTCTGTGAAACCTTATTTCTCCGGGGTTTTGGGGTTCGTAATTAGTAAATATCTATCGAGTTTTATATTTTTTCAATGTTGAGTCGCCATATTGGATCAGCCATTTTGGATTTCCAAATTTTGTTTACAGATTCGTATTCTGCGACTTAAAAAACCTTAGAACACCAGGATTGACGAAAATCAATGGTTCATTTCTATCTTGCCCCCCCCCCCCCCCAGGGCACATTTCCTGGAAGACAGTATGCCACTCAAGGGTTTAATTCTTTTAAAATCATTCGAAATCTATAAACCTTCTTGTAATCATTTTGAATCGTTTGAAATGCCTTAAAACTTTCCTTTCTTTTTCTTTTCCTTCCGTTGGGGCGCCAAGACTGATAATTACAACAACAAAAAATTATTGAGATTTTGGAAAGACGTGAAAGGATAAATGCAATATATTAATAATAACAATATTTTGGCTTTTCACTTCAATAGTAATTTCATGTTAGAATTTTTTAGGAAATATTTTTAATGAAAATTAATTTTCAAAAGAAATGGTTAAAATTACCGTACACTGAAGCATTTTAACCCTTCGTGGTGAGGTCCAAATATTTGTAGTGGTTTGGTTTGAAAACAAAATTTTTTGGTTATAAAGTTTGGTTATAGCATCCCTTCTGCTACTCCGCCAGCTAGTGAGCGTGAGTTCCCTCTGGGTGACCATCCGCTGATAAGCGATGGTCGGGAAAATTTTCCGCATTGTCGTTCCGTACTTCTCGGTTGCGTTATTTGTATAATTTTATTTATTTAATTGTGCATTTAATCTAACTATATGCAAACTTTGGTTAAAGCTTAGACTAAACTGATAGTTTTATTTAACTTAGTCTTTGTAGGTACAATATTTGGTGTATGATGTTTGGTTTATCCTATATACATATATACATGAGAGAAAGAAGGATCACCAAAGATAACTCTATTCACCTATCCAAAAGTATTTTTCTGTGTTTAATCTATGTTTATCTTTTTTCTCTTTATTCGTTATACATGCTTTGAATCTCCAGCCCTTGTGTGGTACTTGTGTGTCTAAGTTCTTGTCATATAGTATCTCTTTTTCTGTTTTTTTCCTATTATAGTGATAAATTCCTGGAATATCATTTTTATCCTGAATATATCCATTTTTGTCTAAGTATATGAATGCTTCTGGTGGTATGAATTTGGTTTTTATTACTTTTTCGAAATAGTTATCATTTGGATAGTAAGTTCCAAAGATTAAATTGTTATCTGTTACTTTTCTAGTGTTAGCGAAATGGTTTCTTGTGACTTTTAATATTTGTGAGTCTATTTTGATAATATTTGCCATATTGTATATTTTTTCATTCGATATATATTTTTGGTATTCTGATTCTGTGGATCTGTATTTTCCTAAGCAGGCTCTTAAACATTTTCTTTCAAAGACTCTAAGTTTTTCCATCATAGCTGCACTAATGTTCTACCAAATGGGGCAACCGTATCTTAATATGGGTCTGATTATTATGACATAACAATTTACTTTTATTTTATAATGTAATTGTTTATTATAAAATAGCCTTTTTAGCATTGAGAATGCTTTTGTTGCTTTTTTTCAGCTGAATTACGACGTGTTCGTTAAAATAAATGTGTTGATCTATGTTAACCCCAAGATATTTGACTATTGTTTTGTTTGGAACCTGTTCCCCTCCGATTTTATTTTCTTTAATTCCGAAGTTTTTCCAGTTTTTCTTAACGTCTCTATTGGCGTTACTGAGAGTTGGTCTGAAGAGGATAGTTTCGCATTTTTTCACATTTATTTTTAATTTCCACGTGCAAAAGTAAAATTGGATATTTTCAAATAGGTCTTGTAGCTCATTCTGTATTTCGGATGCGCTTTTACCTTTAATATATATTATTAGGTCATCTGCAAATGCTATTGCTTTTTTTACTGGATCTATTTTTAAGTCATACATTTTTAATAATTCTTATATGTACATACTGAAAAGAATCGGAGAAAGTACTGCTCCCTGATGCAAGCCGTTAAGTATTGGAAAAACTTCATCAATAATGATGTTACCATCTGTCATTATGAAACATTTTTCCGTTATCATTTCTCTAATCATTTTTACAAGATGTTTAGGAAATTTTAGTTTTAAAAATTTATAGGTTAGACCGGCTGTCTGTCCAAACCGTGTAGAATGCTTTTTCGAGATCTATGAGGCATGCACCAACGTATTGTTTATTATTAAGAGCCCAACGTATGTCAGACGTAAGCTTACTTATTGCGTGAATTGTGGAGTGTTTATGCCTGAACCCAAATTGAAAGTCCGGTATAACCTCTTTTTCTTCACAGACTTTTAATACTGAGTCTTTGACCACTGCTTCGAAGACTTTGCTTATGTTTGGTAATAAGCTTATGGGTCTGAAATCTGCAGGGTTGATGGTTTCATCCCCTTTTTTCGGTATTGGAGTGATTTTTGACTTTTTCCATTGTGGGGGAAAGAAACTATTGTTTAGCATATTATTAAATATAATGCAATAATCATTCATTATTTTTGGTGTGATATGTTTTAGGACTACATTCGGTATGCCATCAATACCCGAGGACTTTTTATTATTTAGTTTGTGGAATATGTACTGTAGTCTTGTTTGAGATGTGAAGATATTCGGAATTTGTTCGTTTAGTAGTTCGATATCATCTGCTTTTAAATGTTCATTGAAGGTGAGTAATGTTTTATTGTGTTTTCTGTCTTCTTTTGATTCTTTTTCTAAGTTCGTTACTGCTTTATTAATGATTTCGCTCAGTCTTTCTCTTTCCAAATGGAGATGCCTGGTGTGTGTATTTTTAAACTGTGTTCCTATAATTTTTAGTTTGTCTTCTTGCTTTGTTATCAAAAATTTATCTGAATCATCCTTCAAAAGTGTTTCTGGGTCTACATTCGCTTCCTGTATTAAAGGAAGGTTCTGATTTTGAATTTTCATCTGGGGGATGGTCACTTTGCCTTTTGGCCTAAAGATTTGATTAATTTGTGGGAACATGTTTTTTGGGTCGTTCACCGGTATTTTACTTATTTTCTCTGACCAGTATTTATTGATGGATTTCAGATATTCTTGCTTAAGGAGCGCTTTTATTGTTAGAAGTTTGTTTTTCAGTACATTTAGTTCTCTGTTTTTGTGATCATTAAATTTTCTATATATATTATTGACTCTTGAGATGAGAAAGCTTTTTGTTTGATGAAGTTTCATAATAAGTGGTGTTTGGTAACATTCTATGGAATTCTTGTCTTTGATTTTAGGTATTGTGTTATTTGTAGCTACTTTTATTGCCGTATCTATGTCTCTGAGATAAGTTTCTATTTCTTCGTTCGATAAATTTCTGGTTTTTTCAGCGTGGTATGGCCGTTGACGTTACATACGAGTAAAGTCATGTGTGATACTAATCTGAATTTAAATTTTACGGACAATATTTTCGCCATCCTCCTGTCCACGCGAAATGAGATATCGAGTTGAAAATTTGGGCAATTGAATAAAAGGCACTAAGGAAGGTTTACCAACTGCCAAATATATTGATTTTTTTTTTGCAATCATAAACATTTACCAGTTGTTAAGTCTTCCCTCTTGTCTTATATTAAATTACAACAAATTTCAACTTGATATCTGGTTTCATTTGGACAGGAAAATGGCGAAAAAAATTTCGGTAAAAGTATTTTGAGGTTAGTGTCACATAGACTTACGGTAATCAGGGGGGTGCTTCCACTGTACTGCCCAATGTAAAAAATGTTTTGAGAAGAAAATTAGAAACACAATATTAACAAGTCAATCTGTAAAAAATTTATTTTTAAAACAAAAAGGCCAAAAAACATTGTGAATCCAAAAATAAGTTGTTTTGAAAATACACGTTCAAAAAGTTCAATATATGCAAAAAGAATTGCATAGAAAGACCCCAAAATATGTTTCCAAACACCTTTGTAATCGGCTCATTAGAGACAAGTATATAACAAGAGGCAAAAAGAGGGAGAGAATAAGTTCAGAGACAAACAAGCCATCCTCACTCTCTTATCATTTCTCTTTCTCCGTCTTTTTTTTACTACTTTTGGGACCAATATGTTTCGAGATCACTTTAGATCTCCTCATCAGGGTATAATTTTATAGGATACTACGGACAATTATTTCTATCATATGCTTTATATAAGTAATGTATGTATATATGAGACTGAAGTTTCTTATCGTACTGTTATTTACATTATTTTTTATTTATGGATGGATTTTTATATTTTAGTTTTCGGTTTAAGTGTCAATCTTTAATATTTCGTAAATCTTTCATGCACTTTAATACTTGTTTTAATTTCAGATGAACAGAAAATTAAAATAAAATAATTTCCAATGTTTCCTATAAAAATTCAATGAAATTATCAAAGGCTTTGTTATATCTCGAAATGTCTATATTTAAATTGATTTAATTATCGCCTTCTCTCTTTATGTATAACATCTCCATGAATTAACTTTTTATTTGCCCCACAATCTGTCAATTCCGCGAAATCTATGATGATATGTTAAAAATTTCTAAGAAACTTGAGTTTCATATCAAGTAAAAACCATAAAGTAGAAAAAAGACTTATCCTTCTGCTGTTATTTCCTATATTTCATTGTGAAATGGAAAAATTTATTCCGTTATAAATCTTATATAAAAACCATCAGCACAACACCAATTTTGATTGTCATAATCATCATAAAAATGTTAATAGATAATAAATATTTTCCAAAGATATTTTTTATAAAAGTTGAAAAAAATGGTTGATTTTGAATTAATCCAAATTCCGAAATACAAATTCGTCGAATTAAATGGGATTTTGTTTGAAAATTCAGAAAAGTTTATTCAAATTTATTTATTTTTTCATTTAGTGCAATTTTAAAGTTACACTTTAACTTCACTTTACAATCTAACTGAATTTTTGGTAATTTTTTATTTTGCACCAGAATTTTTCTTAAAAAAAAAATTGTTTGTTATTTTGATTCTTCAAGATTTCGTCGAGAGCGACTGAACCGCACCGGGTCACCCTGAGTACTGAATTCACTTTTGAAACAAAGTAAAAGAAATAGACGAACGAAAACTCCCTTTGAAATTGAAAGATTTTTGGTTGTACGCATTTTCGATTACACGAGACAGTCAACGATCGTAAAAACCACATGTTGGAGAAATTCTTTAGAACCTGAACTTTAAAATATTTTCCCAATTTTGAAAAAGCAATTTTGTTTATTATAGGAAAAAGCGGCATAATTGACATAATTCAAAAAAAATTGCATGGATGTTCGGGACTTATGAAAAATAATGAAAAAATAAATAACGAATTCACAAATTAATGAAAAAAATGGTCGAAAATATAAATGAGCAAATTATAAAATTTCCAAAATTTCAAATAACGACAAGATTTTTAATTGACATAAAATAAAATCCCGAATCCCGAGTCCTTATTAAATTTCCACAAATATTTCAATTCCCGAAATTTAGAACTGCCGAACATAGTTAATTGATTATTAATTTATGAGCTATTTATGAAATTATAAATAGAACAAACGACTTAATTAATCATTAATCAATACATTATTATTTATTTTCAGCAATGTTAAATTTCGGCAAATTTAAATTTCAGGAATTGAAATATTGGTGGGAATTTAACAATTCATTTATTTTATGATTCGGCCGATTTGATAATTCGTTAATTTATATTTTCAGCATTCTTTTTCGTTATTTTATGGTTTTGATATTTATTTTTTCGTTATTTTGTATTAGTCCCGGATATTCAAACACTTTGAAATATAGTGATGAAGAACCAATTTTTTTTATATTGCTGTTTTGCAATATAATGCGACTATATAATAAATATAATTATTATATCTATACATTACAAAAAAGTAATATGATTTGGAGTGGAATATGTTTTGCAAGTTAAATGTAACTATAAGTGCAAAATGTGGATTTTAACAACAGCGTTGCACGCCCCCCCCCCCCCCCCAATTTGTATTTTCGTCAATTAATTGGGGCAAAATTTTCTTTTTGTGAAGCTATAGAGCGCATTTGAAAAGCGGCGCCAATCCTTTTTCAAACAGGTCGAGCAAAACTTTTTCGGGTAGACCCCCCCCCCCCCGTTGGGGGGGGAGATGTGTTTAAAAACAAAAAAAAAAACGATGGAGAGGACTTTTTTTATTTTGTACTTGGAAGGGTGACATTTGGGTATTTTCCAAATGAAACTGTCAAAATTTTGACATTTTCCAATTGAAAGTGTCACATTTGGACATTTTCTGGTTGTACGGGTCGAAATTTGGCAATTCAATCCAAGTTTAAACACTTTCCCGTTGAAATCTTCCAAATTTGAAGATTTGGATTAAAATAAAAAAAAGTCCTCAAAAAGAGCGATCAACAGAACACATTAAAGTGATTTCTTCTATTTTAATGCAAAGATTAATTCAGTTTATATTTACGAAAGGAAGCGTCTTATGATGTTACTTATCCAATTTAAAAAATATTACTACAGTCCTATTGAAATTAGATAATATAAAATTGAATCATTTTCCTTTTACAAATTGTTTTAAAACTTTTAATGTTTTTGAAGAATGAGCAAATCGATTATATCTATTATTTACAAAAAGATCCATGATATCATGAGGGGTGGGGAAATTTCAATAAAAAAAATCTGCCCGCTTCGCGGGCACATTCTCATGGCGCGCTTCGCGCGCGGCTCGCTTCGCTCGCAAGTTTGAGCGCGCCTAGGGCGCGCGACTGTTGGATCTCGCGCTTCGCGCTCGATCATATATTTATCTCGCGCTTCGCGCTCGATTATGTATTCACCTCGCGCTCGGGCGTATTTACATCGCGCTTTACGCTCGGCTCCTCTAGATTTTTGAACTTCGTGTTCGACTTGGATGAAGAGAAAAAGTTTGTTTGCAAATATTATAAAATTATCAAAACCTCTACATATTAAGTGATTGTTAAATTTGTTTTTATTTTAGACTGAAAAGGAACTTTATTTACTCAAGGTTCTATCGACCTTAAGGAACACATTCTCATCCAGACACTCGCGCTTCGCGCTCGATATTTGATTTGAAAATCATTTGAACTCATTTCGACCATCCACGGAAGAGCAAATGACCCATCGCGGATGGCCAACCTGATTAGTTACCGTTGGCGTGTTTTTTTTTTTTTAAATGAATAAATGTGTAAGTCAAATGTTCACAACAAATAATAAATGTAAAGTGCATAAGAATATTAGGAATTATTGTACATTCATATTCAGGGTGAAAAATATATTCCTTTCTTTAAAATTTAAAATCTATCATTTATTTTTAAGGAAAAACTCTAATAAATAATTCAAATTTTACTTTACAAGTCCTTCTTGTGAGCAAATTATTATTTTTGATAACTTTACTCTTATTACTTGCTGTTTAAAATTGCTTTTCACATTTAATCATTTCAAATAAGCGCGCCAACCCCAACCAATCCAGTTGTCGACGCGATGGATGCAGTGTGAATGGATACGAGAGTTGGGAGCACCATGGTTCAGAGCAATTTCGGAGTGAGTGAATGTCATTGAGCCGTTCAGCGTCACATTTGCTGTTTATTGAACCTAAACATATTTTTAACAAGTTTAAACTGCTTTTTGATATTTCGAATATGCGTGGAGAGTGAAGTGCATAAGAGAGAATATGATTGGAAGTGATTTTAGTTTATTCTTTTGAATTTTCAACGTCAAATTTGATGCTTCCAAGGGATTTAGGATAAAGGCGTAACTGGAGGTTCAGCTATCAATTTGTTGTCATTGTGTGGTTTCGAACTGAAAAAATGCAGAAAATTTCAGCATGCAGAAAGTAACTATATTGGTTTCTGAATTCACTTCAGTGTTTGAAATCTTACAATTCAGTGTGAAACCGGTGCTCCAAAAAATATATTATGAATGTGCACTGTTTTTTCATATCCAATTATGTCTCATACACCTCACTCTCCACAGAGAATAAAAAATGCTTTCAGAATTCATGTATTTCATATAAATTTTCAGGTTTTATAGGTTCCACTTAATTTTATAATTTCCAGTCTCTTATAAGAGAGAGACTGGAATAAGTAGGAAAAGGACAACAAATATAGATAATGTAGGATAATCGAATCGACCCCTTAAGATGGCCAGGTCGACTGTCCGAGGAGATCAAGTCGACTATCTGATATGACCAAATCGACCTTCTATGATGAGCGATTCGACCCTTTATAATGATCAGTTCCGCCATTTCTCATGTTCGGTTCGACTTTCTATGACGCTTGAGTCGACCGTCCTATATGACCAAGTCGACACTGTGAGATGATCGAGTTGAACCTCTTGTTTTAACCTTCTAGAGATAGTCGCTTTAGCCATCTTCAAGGGCTGTCCTATAGTTGACCCTGCAATATAGTCTGTCTGCACATCCGCATGGCTAAAATGACCTTCCATTTTTCTCCGTGCAGCCGGCGCAGTACTGCGCCTGTAATGGCTAGCTACAGCTGGCTGACCAGCACGGGCATAGTACTGGCTGAAACCCGGGCATAGTACTGTGCCAGTGCTGGAAAACCAACACTGGCATACAAGCGCTGGCCCTGTGCTGGTAGAACTCTGGCCTAATGAATGACGGCCAACCCGTTTCTTACGGAGTTACGCCAATCGTCGGTTCAATACTGGCACTTTACGGGCCCAGTAAAAAACGCTGACAATGGCCACAGGTGGAATTTTCCTTACTCTGCCGGAGTTCACCACCGTCGCAACACTGGCTCAGTACTGGTCACCAGTACAGATAATCGGTCATTCGCCAAGTACTGGCAAATGGCTGGCTCCACGATCGGCGCAGTACTATGCCGACAGTATTAATATTTGAAAAAATTTTGAAATGCGTTTAAAAATATGGTTCCTGTGTTCTAAAATGTCTAAATACTATAAATACAACTGTCGTGAAAACAACTTTTTTCCTGTTTTTTTTTTTAAGAAAAAAATTCTAAGTTCCATCTTTATCTAAAATTATAAATGTTCAGAAAAAATTACATTTCCTGTCATTGTAGAAAGTTGTAAATTAGTCTAAAACGCCAAAAAAACGAAATATTACCCAAAGAAAAATTGTAATCGATTTAAATTATTTATTTTAAAATTATTTTATTGATATTCCTGTTAACAGTTCATATATTTTACATTTACATATCGTCGTATAATAATAAATATTTAATCAGTAAAAAAAGAGTTTAAAATTTGGTGCTTTAACTTTTTGGAGCTGTACCTTATGAGGATGGCTTTTTTCATCGAGTTTCAACTCGTAGGTTTAGCGCAATGGTTAAGACTCCCGACTGCTAGGCGACAGATTTAGGTATAGATGTAGGTTCGATACCCCGTAGCGTTAGAAATTTTATTTGTAATATAATATTTAAAAATGTAATATATGTATTTACTTTACACAGGACCATTAATATTCAAAGTCAAAATACTCGCAATCAATTAATATTTATTTTTTATATACCTTTTTGTCATATCGTTAGAGTATAGCAGTAGTGGGTGCTAAAATTAAACAAAATGTTTGAATGAAATTTTAATTTTTGAAATTATAAATAATATTCGGACGATATTCAGTCGTATGATGATGAATGGATAAAGTAGATGCGTCCTAAAAACAATTCAATGATTTTTCATCATTCTTTAAATTAACTCCGGCATTTTCGTACGTCGGGAGTTTGCAAGTACAGCGCCGGTGGTGTGCCGTACCGCGGCTGTACCACACCAGTACTGGCTGCCATTAGCGCGATATTACTAGTCAGTACTGGCACAGTACTACGCCTATTGTGAATTTTCTATTGTGGCAGTACTGCGCCAGTATCGATATTCAGTACTGGGCCAGCACTGGCACCCCAGTACAGAACAGCGTTATCATCCCAGAGATATGCCAGTATAGGTACCAGCACTGGCTGCCAGTAACTTGCTAGTACTAGCCGGTACTGGCGCAGTACTGCGCCCGTTGTGAATTTCCAATTGGATACTTTCTTCCCTAACATAATTCACCCATTTTTTTACTTTTTTGCACACTATTTATAATAAAAAAATGTACTTTGTGGTGCAATGGAGCGCATTTTGGGTGCAACAAAATATGTGGTGGGGGGGGGGGGGGCTACTGCAAAGGACTTTATAAATAACGACATGTTATAAGTAAAATATATTTAAAAATTAATTTTTCTATCAAAATTAATTGAATCTTAAAAATATTAGTTTTTTTGATTCTGTATATATTTCGTTTTTCACATTTCATTGTTTTTGTTGTCAAGTTCACAACATATATATGTCAAGGTTGACTGAAGGTGAGCTCTGAAATACTGCGTGTATTTTAAAACAAAAACAGTGATATGTAAAAATATAAAGTAGAATGTGAAATACAAAATATAAAATCATAATTATATAAATAATTGACCTTCTGCTGCAGAATGGCAGAATGCAGAATCTCCCTGCGTTACTAAAAGTTACCATAATTGACCGAATGTCCCAGCTAGATATTTAGCTGGATTTCGTCTTCTAAGAAAATATAGCTATTTTACCTAAATATCTAGCTGTTTTGGCAAACTTTGCCATCTAGAAATTATCTAGCTAATTTATCTAGATAATCCAGCTAAACGTTTAGCAGGGACAGCTAAACCATTTTTTTCAGTGTTTTAGACATTAAAATACGGGTCTCGTGTTACCCGCTCTGTAATCAGTTTGACCATTGCAAAAGCAGACTTGTTATATCTAATAAAAAGAAATTCGTTTGTCGGTAAAAAAAATTAAACTTAAAATTAACTAAAAATTAGAATGTTATTTGTTTTAAAGATGTCGAACACCTGGGGGTGAAATAAATAAACCTTTGGTTCTTGAGTTTTTAGAACATGCAGTACTTCTTATTAATATTGATAATAATTAATTATATTAGTTGAACTTACTTGTAAAAGTACGGAAAACTATGCAGGTAAAGAGTAGAACGATGATCTTCATTTTTTTCTAGATATAGATAATGCTAAAGAACTGGAAACTGGTTTTAAATAATTTCATGAACGTTAACTGCTACATTGAATAATTCAAAATTGCATTGAAGAACAAAGGTAGATGATTGAATTTAATGAAATTCTTCAAGCTTATCGCGTGTGTTATCATTAAACCCTGCCAAATTCCAGGTGCAATTCACACAGAGGAGCAGAATATATGTGCACAATTTGACTTCCATCCCAAGCTATATATATGTACAAGATACTACTCGTAAATTTCTAGTAGCTTTGAATAATGTCTATCAGAACTGTGGTGAACTGTAGGGGCGAGACATCAGCGTTATCAGTGATGAATGTCGTATACTCAGCTTCAGTCTTGTCGCGTGCCTTGTCATTCAACAAACCAAATGTGAAATGCTATTTCATCTAGATTTTCAGGCCTTAGTTTTTTCTTGTCTTTACGCCACATATTTTCGATGACACGTATTACTTTCGTTAATTTTCAAAAAAGAAGCTTGGAGTTCCTTGATGTAAGTTGATGCTCTACTTAATCTAAATTTAACAGAAAAATTGCTTCACTATATGCGAGGTTTCATAGTACTTGTTAGCTATATGGTAGATGTGAAGGGACATTTAGATTTGTTCATAATGTGAATTCCAAGAATGTCAAGAGGCTTGTTAAGATTAGGGAAGAGGCATACCCTAGTCCTATTATAAAAAGTACATGCATTTCGGCTAACTTCATGCGTAGTCCCTAAATCCTATTGGTCAATTCAGTTAGCCATTTACATATAATGTAAGTCACAGCAGGTCACAGTAGAATCAGCCAATCAGCTGTCGAGAATCGGGAGCAAGATTCGATAACTCGATAATTCAAGTAGGCGCAAATTTCAAAAGTCAACATTTCTGGATTAATTATTACAATGAATTGATAAAATAGTTGAAAATTAAGAATACAATGGAAAATAAGTCGAGTTAGTTATAATTCATTGTTGTTCACTTTAAACGTAAGGGAAAAGGGAAGAAAGTGTTTTCAAAATGCAAAACAAAATCAAAATTTTGAGTTATCTCGAAAACGGTGAGAGATACGCGAAAACTGACAACATTTTCAAGGTATTCTAAAGGGGAATGGTCCTCGGCCACCCCGGCCTAAACCAGTAAACAAATGTTCCAAATTCAAAAAACAAAAAAAGTTTTGAATGATCTCGAAAAGGGTCACAGATACGTGAAAACTCACAGCATTTTCAGGGTTTCAAAGAGGGGAATTGCTTTCGACCAAAATTTTAAGGTTTTTTCAGAGGGGGTTTGTTTTCGACCAACTCAAAATAACCCAACTTAAAGATTTTTAAAATAGAAAAAAAAAGAAAATTTTGAGTTATCTTGAAAACGGCGAGAGATACGCGAAAACTGACAACATTTTCAGGGTTTGCTAAGGGGTTCGATCCTCGGCAACCTCGACGTAATCCAGTATACAGATTTTCGAAATTAGAAAAAATCCAAATTTTGAATTATCTCGACAATGGTCAGATGTACGTGAGAACGAAGTAAATTTTAAGGTTTTGTGGAAGGGGTTTGTTTTCGACCAACTCGAACTAACCCAATCAAAAGATTTTTAAATAAAAAAAAAATTAACATTTTGAGTTTTCTTTGAAAATGATGATAACAGTAAACAGATTATAACAATTTTTTTAAATCTAAAATTTGAATCATCTTGAAATCGGTCATAGATTTGTAAAAACTAATAATTACAAAGAACTCAAACTAACACAATAAAAAGATTTTAAAAATTCAACGCAATATGTAATACAAATGAATTTTTCACGAAAAGTTGAATTTTCAAACCAAAAATATGCATTTTCCATCAAAAGAATTGAATTTTCGACCCAAAAAAAGACGAGAAGTGAATTTTCAACTTTAAATAATCAATTTTCTAACAAAAATGGAATAGCCACATTTTCAGTAAAAAAATTCATTTTCAACAAAAAAACTAATATTCAACAAAATAGTTAAATTTTTAACTAAAGAAACTTATTTTTAACTAAAATAATGAATCTTTAAACAAAAAAATGAATCTTCAACCCAAAAGATGAATTGCCTACCAAAAAAAGATACATTTTCAACAAAACAAATGAATTTTCAACCAATCACATGAATTTTCAACCAAGAAGATTAAATGTCTATCGAAAAATATAAATTTTCGACAAAAAATATAATAATTCAATTTTCATGAAAAATATTAATCTTCAATTTTAAAAAACTAATTTTCAATCACAAAAATGAATTTTCAACCAAGAATATTAATTTTTTTTTAAATACATGAATTTTGAAACAAATTTTAAATTTGTAAAGAAATTTTCAACCAAAAAGGTTAATTAGTCCAGAATATTAATCTTCTTGGTGACTAATTCACCATTTTGGCTGAATATTCATTTATTTTGCTAAAAACTATAGAAATTTTCATTTTAATAGCTGAATTTTCAAGTGAAGAAATTAGAAAAATTCAGTTTTACCAAAAAGAAAAAAACGAATTTTCAACAAAACAGTTAAATTTTTAAGCAAACAAATTATTTTTCAACTAAAATAGTGAATCTTCAACAAAAAAAAAATGAATTTTTAACCCAATAGTTGAATTTTCAATTGAAACAAAGGATTTGGTACAGAAAAAAATTAAATAAAAAATTTTCAACAAAATAGATGAATTTTCAACAAAATAGTTAAATTTTCTACGAAACAAATGAATTTTTGACAAAAAAAAGGAAATAGTTAAATTTTCAGTAAAAAATCTAATGTTCATACAAAAAATTAATTGTCAACCAAAAAGATTAATTTTCTACCAAAAAAATCAATTTTTAACAAAATAAATGAATTTTCCACAAAAAAAAGTGAATTAGTCACCAAAAAGATTAAGATATTCTACCATAAAAGACAACGTTTCAAAAAAATACAGAAATTTTCAACCAAATAAATGAATTCTCAATATAAATGTTCAAAAAAAAACATGGAATAGTTAACTTTTCAATTAAAAAAGTTAATTTACAACAAAAATTTCAAAAACATAGTTGATTTTTGAATTGAGAAGTTATCAAATCAAGATATATTGGGACAAAAATCGTGGAACCAATGAAAAATTGATAGAATGATTTGAGCAAGAACTTATTTAAATACCTTGTAAATTCCACATTTTTCTGTATTTCTTAAATGTATTCATATTGAAAAATGATAATTTTTAATAGAACTAGCAAAGATTAACCGGTTGTGGTAAGTTTTGATTTTCAAAATTATTATTTAAATGTAAATAGTGCAATGAAAATATGCAACAATGGTTATTTTTCTTTTATTGTGAAAATACCATTTTGACTGTTATTTAACAATAATCTGGAATTTTTATCAGTTTAAACATGAACATAAATAATGGGACATTTTTCTTAATCTTGAAGGTTAAAAATCAAATTTTTATATAAAAATAAACAAAATATTGGAAAATGAACAGAGTTTTTTTCTAAAGAAAGGGTAATTATTGCGCGCACAATGTTCTAGTTCAACCATAAAGCAAAGTGTCCAACCTGTAGATGTCGCAACTTCGGTACAAACTGGAGAAAAAGCATCAGGCTGCTAAATAATAGTATATTGTGCTACAAGTTGAAAAAGCGAGAGATTTAAAACGAGTGTGAAGTTAGCTACCCGAGCGGAGCGAGGGTGGCTATCACACGAGTTTTAAATCGTCGCTTTTTCAATGTGTGGGACACGATACTTTTTCTATAATTTGTTAAAAAGTGCTAGTTTTTGTTTACCTGTTTTTTGTGTAAAAAGAAGGCGATTTTTTGTCGATTGACGCAACAATGACAATGGCAATTATCAAAACCATGGCAATAATATGGCAGTAATAATAAGCTGGTTCTCACAATTGAATAGTTGGCCCATAAAGTTGAGGGCTTCAAAACTTCCGATTTTTCGTGAAAAAAACCAAGCACAGTATTTTCGGAGAAACTGACGGTGTTTTTTTGCTTTTGCCAAGTGACAAAAGTACATACAAAATACACAACTCGAGACTTTTCAGGAAATTGCTTTTAGGTTAGGGACGACAGTCGGAAAATAGAATGAAGTTGGCTGCGCACGATGCACGAGTCCACCCGAGGCAGCACGAACCCACCCGAAATAACATTTACTTTTTCCACTGTGCCTCACTTTTATCACTGTCCATTTACTTTTTCCACTGCATCTGTCCACTTTTGTCACTGTTTCCCGGAAAGGTCGGCACTGCGCATGCGCCACGTCATCGAGCAAAAATCGGTAACTTTTTACACCAAAAACAGGTGGAAAAACTGGCACTTTTTCGCGAATTATAGAAAAAATTATAAGGCAGGGAAGGAAACACGTGTCATGCTGACGTTGATGATATTAAATCCAAGCAAAATCGAAAATACTGAAATCAATTCAGATACAGAAGTGTATCAAACTTCTTGAAACAACGCAATTACTTTTTTGATAAGTGCTTCAGATTTAAAAGGTCGCTTGCAAACCATAGAGCTGCTTGCGAAAGCATGACTAAATGCATGATGAAGCTATATGAAATTTTGGTCTAACAGTTAAAGCACCATATCCTAACTCCCATTTGAAAGTGTAGACATTTATCAAATCTATAGACATTCCTTTGTCTCGGAATTTGCGTCAGGTCCACATCGCAACGGATACACCTCGGGCTCTGACTCGTATTACAGTATAAAGTGCGGTTTTATATTCTCGTAATCTTCTCCGAACGTGCTTCCGTAAAAATTGTATAGGCTTCTGATAGGGCCCAGCATTGACCGCCCACTCGCTAATGTGGCGCTATCTAGATGGATTAATTCGGTGCTAGGTAGAAGTGTAACAAAACTGCTAATCTGCCAATAGTAATCAGGTCTAAACACAATCAAAAGCGCATTGTTTCATAATGCTGTTTTTATTTTGCACAAAAAAATTCTATTAGAAGTGCACACCAAAAAATATAATTGCACAGATGTAGGCACCGACGCAACTGGATGTATACGATATGTTGATCCGACTCGTCACTTCCCATGACACCAAAAGACGATCGAGTTTGTAAAACAACTTATTCACTTCCCAATCATCCGAAAATTGGAAGACACTTAACACTGTGATGTGATTACTCATTTGAATTAAAAACGCTTAGTATTGTAATATGAATTTCGACTTTAGAATTTACAATTCATCGCAAGCACTGTACGAATTATACTTGTGTATTAATTTGGCGGTTTTATGACGCGTTGAACTCAAAGATACTCCAAGGCAACCACCAGTGCCCGACAGGAGAGTCAAAAGTCCAAACAGTCCACAATACTAGCCCTACTTTTGTTTTCCATCATCAGCGGAAAGGGTTCGAGCGACAGGCCGTAGAAAAAGTTACCAAGCAGAACATGTCAGGAACGAACACCAAATAACAAGAAACGTTTTTTTAAAAAAGAGGGATTTTTTTGTAATATTTTCTCATAAGCTTATCACGCTTTTTAACATTAAAAAGGCTCCATTCTGAGTGATTTATTATGCAGTTTATTGTAAGCGTTAAAAATCTCCTTTTTCCAAAAAAAAGTACATAAGAAAGATTTTTTTAGAATTAAGCTTGCGAATAATTCGAGGATTCAGTCTAGTGACTGTAGTCTACAAAATGAATTTTTTTTTGTTAAAAATTCAATTGAGATGCCCGGAAACCTTGTCTATAGTACATCTAAGTCTATGGTGATACTTTATTTACATAATTTGTTTATATAATTGGAATGAAAAATCCACAAATAATATTTAATGACCTATGTGGATTTTCTATTACATAAAACATCATTGGCTACATAATTTGCAGACAATTAATACAACAAAATTATTTCTATTCACCATTGCATGTCCAAGTTGTTAATTTCTTAGCATATTCTTTAAATCATCAATTAATATTTGGTGGAAAATTTTTTCTTATTAAACATCTTGCAAAATAACTTTAGCAGAATTAATAGAAACAACTAATTATATCTGCCTTCAAATCTCTAAACTGGGAATTTTTCAATAACATTTGTTTATAAACTTAACAAAGAATATCGGATGCCAAATTTTTTGCAAACAAAAACAAAATCCCAGTTGCAAACAACTTTCAGTTAAAATCAGTTCCACTTTCCTTGTATATGTTATATAAAAATATTATAGGATGCAAATTTCAATCATTTAGTATTATATATTATTTATTATTTGGCCAGTAATCGGCGATATCTAACGTCAGAAATTAATTGATGAATGACCCTGGTCGAAAAAATAACATCAAATATTAAATTATATTCAGATTCGGTGAATTAATTCAGACTAGTATTAATCACTAAAATTTCACAGATTGCAAAGAGGCAGAACCGCGTCATTCTGTGGATATAGGACAACGGAGAAACTATCTGCTGAAGCCCCGGTGGCGTAATTGGTTAACGCTCCACTTGTGAATAGTGGAATTCCCGGTTCAAATCTGGGCAAAGCAGATTTTTTCTCGTTTCTCCAGAAAATTATTTGACCAGTAATCGGCTATATCTAATATCAGAATTCAATATCAATGAAGTTGTTGTTGCACTCAACTCCCGATATATGAACGGTTTCGGGCATGGCTTGCCTTGACCTCAATCCTAAATCGGGGGAATCCAAACGTACACAGATAGGGCCGCATGAATAATTTCTGACTAATTTGGACGCATGACGCAACCTGATGAAATAACGCGCTGAGAGTGCGGCCTTCGAGCTGTTTCTTACGCACGACTGAGCACATCCTTTTCTTCGGCCCCGCGGCTCCTCTCACCTAGAAACTGCGGAGGCCATCAGTTCTAGGAGTATCGTTAAGGGGGGAGGGGGATCTTATATAGGGAGTTGAGTGTACTAGTTATCATGTAATCCTATAACAGATTTTAATATTTGTGAAATTTTAATTAATAAGTGAAAAAAATGACACTTTTATGTTTATTGTTAGAACACGTGTGTGTATGTCCATGTGTGATATTAACTGATATTATAATGATTAATAAGGACCCTGAAAACTAAATTAAGTTTTATATATGTAACTTTATCAAGTAAAAATAATTCAAGGTACACATTTTTTTAAACTTTAAAATATACCTTTCTATATATCAGTTCATTTTGTAAACACACTTGACAAACGAGTGCATAATGAATCCATTTTTCAGCAGACTGACTTCGTTTATTTAAAAAATCAATTAACAATGACAAGTTATATGATTAACAGTATCGAGTAACGAATTAAAATATATGAGGATTTATGGAACACAATTAATATTAATCCTAAATATTCAAACTGTCATAGTTAGAAGCCAGAAATATCAAATATCTATGCGATACTAAGATTTATATTTAATTACTAATTGTCTTAATCCAAAACTTAATCTAGGACTATACAATTTGATGGATTAAATTATTGGAATCTAAGATGATAGCTGGTTTACTTAGGGCAGGGGTCTCCGAAGGTAGATTCTGTATTTACTAGCGATCCCGGGCCAATAGATCGGATCTACTCAGCTTTGACACAGAACTGTCAAAAAGGATCCCTATCCTTTACCTAAGTCGAAGTGCCTCAAAGAGTTGCATCTTACACAGCAGAAAAAAGTGGGGCCCTCGAGGTTTAGATTTATGAACCAAACCCTTCCAACTCTTATTTTCTTTCAAGGGGTCATACATTGTCCATATCCTAATTCATTTCACTTGTTCCTCTGTGTGTTTTCTACATTCTTAAAGCTTTTTTATTTTCAAAACTAAATGTAGAAATAAAAACACCGCCAAATATAATCTGAGGTTAGAATCTCGGATAGTTTATTTTTTTAATAACTTGGCTGAAAATAATTTTTCGCTATAAATGTATTTAGATATTATTTTTCAAAAGCTGTTCAAATAATTTTTTCCCATGCAATTAGTATTATTGTTTGGCCCTCGGCGTGCAGACATCATGGATTCCTCCACTAAACATGAAATACCTAATGCTACACGATGTTATCAACGCAGCCGATGTGCACTTCAAGAGTACCGACCTTAAAAAATCCTTCTTAATGTTCCCTGTCATGCTATATAAATTTTCGTCATTTCGAAAAAAGTGACGTGATGACAGAGGGGGTAGGGGGTTCAGCAATAATATCACGGACAGTCACGGGGGGGGGGGGAGGTTGGGGTCGAAATTTAGCGAAAAACTGATCACGTGATTTATGTACGGCGCCTTAGGGTATTATTATAGGCAAAAAGGAATCGTAGAATAAGTTCGAGGTAATTATAAAATATAATTATTCGCTGGAATTATTGTTGTGAGAATTCTCAAAGAAAAATATAAAACACTGATCTGCAGGAGATGTCATGCAAATCTTCTGGTTCAAGAAAATAATCACCCAGGTATTCGTTTCTGAGGTACGCCAATGCATCACACTCATAAAATATGTAATGAGCTGTCTCCTCGCAAAAATCACACTTTCACACAGTCAGTAATGTCAAGTAAGCATCCCTAATACGACATTATTCTGCCTTCTTTCCATATTCAAGAGTTTATTAGTCCTCTTAGTACATGTACCAGATATGAAATTCTTAGAATGCACCATTTTTTGGTTCCCTTCCAATATCTCGCACGCCCCTCCGAGAGCCATTTACCAATGGCTCCTTTCGCCGATGCGTACGAGATACCACAGTAAGGTTCCGGGCCAATCAGGGGCTGTGAAGCTCCCGTATTAGCCAGTGCATCTGCTTTCTCATTACCTTCAATATCTTCGTGGCTGGGAACCCAGATGAGACTGCCTAAGTTTTTACCGGCAACCTTAAGAAGATCTTGAAGGCAATTCCAGACTAGTCTGGCAGTACACTCTTCAGATGTAAGATCCTTAAGTGTTGCTTGACTATCAGAACAAATGTAAATGTGCTGGCCTTTGTAAGTCCGCTTACAAATTTCCTCCAGGTAAGCTGTAATAGCTATTATTTCGACCTGGAAAACTGTAGAGAATGTGCCCAGTACTGTTGTTATCTCAGCCGTGGGCTTCTTCCCATAGATTCAAGCCCCTATTCCCAAGAAGTCTTTAGAGCCATTTGTGTACCAAACGAGATCTTCTGGTCTATATAATTCTTCCTTTCTCCCATCATCATGTCATTCTTCCCTTTTAGTGAAGATGACATTGAATGGTTTCATGAAGGATGATTTCCTCAACATATCATCAGTTTGCTGAACAAGAATATTATTCTCACATAGCATGAGCTTACTAATATCATGGAAATCTTTCACCTCAACATAACTAAGGTTGCCCCCTACTAAGAGTCTACAAACTTCCGCTGTCACAATCTTCCTTATATTATAGTTAAGTTAATATCTTATGAGCAAGAGTAGCATTTAGTTACTCGAGTATTGGAGCGAACTCCGGTACGCGTTCTTTTACGTAGTGGATTCAAATAAACAGAAGACCGACATTTATAGAATAGAATTAGTTTATTAAATGTACTAATAGTTAAATATAGTTCGACAATTCGTCACGCACAATTATTCCAATCGAAACGTTATACTTTAGATTAATAGTCGCTCTTAAATTTCGCTCTAGCACGGAACATGCGCTCGCTCGAGTTGCGCTCGCCGAACTGGACTCTCGTTCCACTCGCGCACGTACTACCCCACTTCGTCCCAGTAGGTACAAAGGGCCGAATACGTAGTCAGCCATTTGGCGCTAACATTCGGCCATCCTTTCAAAACTCGTCCTCGAGTTATTAAACAAGAATCAAAAGAACATATGTTACGTACAAAATTACAATACTTTCACTTCCTTAAAAAAAAATCTTGAAAAGGCTTTGGTACACGTCTTGTGCGTTTAGGACGTTGTAACTCGGTCTTACTGCTAACAATCATTTCATTCTCGACGTATGATTCTAATGCGTTTTCATGCGATTGTACAAACGAAGGTTTTACATTGGCACGGAGCTCATCATGTGACGATGATTCATCGGAATTTAAATTGACGTATCGCTCAGTCTTCGCATTCTGGTACTCGTCAAATTTGTAATTGAGTAAAATGAGCCGTAGAGGCATATCGTCGTTTCCCCTTATCAGTTTGAAGGTCGGCTACACCGTACGTGTCTCCGAGTAACACCGCTGTTACCACTAAGGGCCCCCGAGATTTAGGTTGGAATTTTGAAGATTCCCCGGTTCGTTCTGGGACGTTTTTCATGAATAAAACGTCCCCTATTTCGTATTTAACTTTGATTGATCGGTTACGGTCATATCGCTTTTTATATTTCGCCTGCTCAGATTTGATATTTACGCGCGCATTATCTTGTACCTTTTTAGGACCGGTATAACGGAAATCGTCGTCGATTGTTAAATTTCGCAATTCCCCTTCGTCGTATCGATTAACGAAACCGTATAACAATTCGAAAGGGCTTTTTCCCGTAGTCTTATTTTGGGACTCATTGAGGTTACGCTGTACCTCTTCAAGGTGTTTATCCCAGTCCTTTCCCCTCTCAGTTTACAAGGACGCTTGCATGACAGGAATTAGAGTTGCGTTAACTCGTTCGACTAAGCCGTTCGCTTGGGGATGACGTGGACTATTAAGAGCGTGTTTAATTCCGTGTTTTGAACAGAATTTGCTAAAATTTTCCGAAGTAAAACTCGTCCCTCGATCTGATATTATTATTCCCGGCGCTTCAAAATCTAAAATTACGTCTTCCATGACCTTGAGAACACTATTTGCTTTAGTATCTCTCACTGCTCTTAACAAAACAAACTTCGTCAAGTTGTCGGTGATAACGAGTACGTAGCGATTTCTAGACGGAGATGTAACGACATGACCTTCATGATCGATATGTACAACGGCGAATGGGCGAGATCCAGGTTCAATTGGGTGTAGCTCGCCCACTTGCGGTCCTCTTTTGTTTTCAGTTAAAAGACATTGAATGCAAGTCTTTACATGGTGATGCACATAACGCTTCATGTCTGGGAAATAATCAAACTCGCGAATTTTGGCCACAGTTCGGTCGCTACCCATATGACCCTGCAAATCGTGAAAACGTATTGTCATGCTTTTTCACATCGCGTCAGGCACCACATATAAAATCTTATCATTAACGCGCTTATAAAATAAGCCAATCTTACACTCGTAGCCATTTATTTCACTAATTCCATGCTTGTTTCGTTCACTTTTTGGTTTTTCTAAAATTATTATGTATTAATTATATGGCCAACGGCCATACCACGCTGAAAAACCCAGTTCTCGTCAGATCACTGAAGTTAAGCAGCGTTGGACGCGGTTAGTACTTGGATGGGTGACCATTCAAGAATACTGACATGAGTGCTGTTGGCACATCGTGGGTGTGGTGAGCCCACACTTGTAGTTATTTATAACTACAAGAAAAACCTAGAAACACTACCCGAATCGGGTAGTGTCACGCCTACCCTGAAAGGGAAATGGTTTAATGGTATATATATATAAACGCTTTCTCTGGAGTCGCTCATCTGCAAATTGACACATGAGGATCTCCTCTTCCGGATTTATAGGAGTGAATATTTCAGCAGAATATTCTGTATCATTTTTAGCATTTTTCTCACACACAGGTGCACGACTCAATGCATCGACATGTTGCATTTTCTCGCCCGGACGGTCACTTATTTCAAATTCATAATCTGTCAAAAGATTATTCCATTGTACAATTTGCGTATTTTTAGTTTTCTGTGTATTTAAATACAACAAGGCTCTACAGTCGGTTACCACTTAAAAAGGAATATTGATCAACCACGTTCGCAATCTAGTGAACGCCCAGATAATTGCTAAAACTTCCAGTTTACTTGAATGATAATTCTTTTCCGGGTCGCTAGTACGTCTGCTAATAGCATATACGAGATGCCACTTTGAATCATTGGACTTTTGGAGCAGGATAGTAGCCAAGCCTTTCGCGCTAGCATCCGTGGGTAGCTCGGTGTCGCGGTTAGAAGAAAACGGTAACAAGACTGGGTTACTCGCCATTTTGGATCGTAACAGGTCGAAAGCTTTCTTTTCGCGTTCCGCCCACTTAAACTTTCCGCCCCCCTATAGCAGGTCGTATAACGGACCGGCAATTTCCGCGAACTTATGAATGAATCGCCTGAAGAACCCATCTAAACCAAGAAAACGTCGAACCGCGTGAACATCTTCTGGTTCCGGAAATTCCAGAATAGCTTTCAGTTTCTCGCGTCCCGGTTCAATACCTTTCTCCGATAAGTTAAAACCTAGATACGTTATTTTCGATGCCAAAAAGCGACATTTTTCAAAATTAATTGTTAATCCTGCTTGCGGTAAAGCTTCAAGTACTAGAATTAATCGCGGTTTCAAATCAGGCCACGAATTTCCTGGAATGAGGATATCATCCAAATAAAACATTACTCGTTGTTCACGCAACGGACCTAGCACCTTGTGCATTAGCTTTGAAAAATAAAAAGGGGCGTTCCTAAGCCCGTATACGATCCTCGTGAATTCCCCTGTATCGTCCGAGGTGATAAAGGCTGTTTTTGCTCTCGCGTCTTTGGTCAAAGGGACTTGTATATAACCCTGAGCTAAGTCTAAACTGATGAACATATGGCTATCTCCCAGAGAAGCTAAATGATCGTCCAAGTCTGTTAATGGAAAATTCATACGAACCGTTTGTTTGTTTAGTTTTCGGTAATCGACTACCATCCTCGATTCCCCGTTTTTTTACAAACCAATAATGCAGGACTTGTATACGGCGAGTCCGTTTCCGTTGCAAACCCTAAATCTTTATAATTTTTTACGAGTTCTTTAATTTCTGACTTTTCTGAATCGCTCGCTCGGTATGGTTTACAAAAAGGAGGGATACTACCCTCTTTCTCTGTAATACTCATTTGAATTAAATCCGTAAAACCTATTTCGCTCAAATTGCACGCAATTACATTTCCATAATTATTTAAAACACTTACAATATCATCGGAATCTTCTTTCGTTGGTTGCTGCTCAAAAGTGACGTCGTCGACGGTGATGGGTGGTCTCAGCTTCGTTGGCGCGTCGAGAAGTGGCAATCGAATTGCCTCTCCACGTAGAATATTAGTGCCCTTTTTTAAAGGCTGCACTTTTTCACAGGAATTAATGGCAGGCACTTGCAAGCCGTCATTTTTGCCAGCCACTACGTCTAGCAAGCGAACTGATCGTGGCGGCAAATTTTCATCACTCACTGCAATAAACTGTTTCGTACGGGAACTCTCTGTAGGGAGTTTCGACAGGAACGCATCTTCTCTCTTGATGAAGGTCAGCATATCCCCGTTCTTGAAGTAGTTTCCGGTCGGTGCGTCGGTGAAGGTTCTGCCAATCAACATATCCCTCTGCTGGAACTCATCCAGAACGACGTGAATCCGTACATTTTGCACCATTAAACCATCCACAGTTACATGTGTAATTATATATCCACTTTATTCAACTGAATAGTGGTGCGGTCCCCAACTTTTTAAAGTGACACTTGAGTTGTGAATTTGTAGGTTAGTTTCAAGAGCTCGAGACTTTCTTATGGTGCAGTCAGAGCTTCCACTGTCAATTTGAGCTTTAAACTCACGGCCGTTCACGAATGCAGATTTTAAATATTCATTTATGGAGTGATCACTGGGTGAGAGATCGACTTGACTTATTTCAGCTTTTGAAGTACTTGCTTTTTCGTACAATGACGCTGCGTATGTCCATTCCCACCACACTTACGACGAGAAAGCTCTCGTGGCGTTTCGGGACAATTTCTTGAGATGCGTCCGTAGTGGTTACAATTGTAGCACTTCAGGTCGCCGTTTTCGTTTTTAAGTGGTGGTCGAAGATCTGATGTACTCAACGCCGATCATTTCTCGTTGACCTTCTGGTTCCGTCCTGATGCTGATGCCTCGCCTCCTGCTTCCCGCTGATGTGAAGATTGTTTTGGTTTTTTCGCCTCCTTCTTGCCCACCTTATCAGATCCTTTAATTCTCTCAATTCGCTGGAGACTGATCTTTTCGTAGGATATTATATCATGTAACAGCCTATCGACATCTACATGTGTACGAGCCGCCATCGCGTTACATTTGTCTTTGGACCAAGGACCCACAAGCACTTGTTCTTTTATGTCGGCTAATTTCAAGCCGAGATTTACGCACAACTTAACCTTTGAATAAAAGTACGCGCTCACAGATTCACCTTTGCCTTGAACCCGTTCGGACATTTTTTTCCACTTGGCGACTTTGCTTTCTTCGAGTACGAACGACTTCCAAAACGCGTCATAGAAGTCGTCCCAGCTTGTAAAATGTGAAGTTCTAAGTTTAAACCAGTCTTTGGCTCCATCTTTAAAGTTTATTTTTGCAGCTTCAAGCGCGAAACTGTCC
The DNA here is from genome assembly GCA_932195095.1 of Andricus curvator. Taxonomy (NCBI): domain Eukaryota; kingdom Metazoa; phylum Arthropoda; class Insecta; order Hymenoptera; family Cynipidae; genus Andricus; species Andricus curvator. The sequence goes on from CAKNYM010048670.1 coordinate 148,833, forward strand.
GGCCAGCGATTAAGAGATTTCACTCTGTTCGCTGTGTGAATCCAATCCCTGGCGCGCGAAGTGCCAACTTCCCCATTGAAGTCTTCAACTGCTGGAGATACTATGTTTTGATTATTGAACAAGCGGGTAAACAACTCGAACCTCATCCGTTCTCGTCTTCGTCCATCTTCCAACAATGAAAACATGGTTTGTTTCAAGGTAGGGTTACGTGTCAACGGCGCCGCATGTTGAAGAGGATTCGGCAACCCTGCCTGATCTTCGAAGAAATCTCCATGCATGTGGATTCCATCTTGGGTTTGGCCTTCGTGACGTTTGGCTGAAATCCGAACTGAATCGACTGATCTTCGGACGTTTCCTCCTGGTCGTCTGTCCTCGGGTCTATTCGGCGTTCCTCGCAAAGATGGTGTCCATCTTCCTCGTCCTCTTGCAGACCATGGTGTAATTCCTGGATTTGTTGCAACCAATGATTCGCCTCCCGTATTTAGTAGATTTATCGTACTTGACGATTCGCTTCCTGTATTAGCCATAGAAGCTGAATAATGTTGGAACATTTCCTCAAACTGGTCTAACGGAATGCCAGTATTCGTACCTTCGGCCATTTTGTACTTTCACCCCACAAGCACATGAAGTAGCGGGAACGAAAAATATCTCAAGTCGCAAACAAAGGATCCGCCATACTTCGACACTTGCGAATCACGCGTAAAAATATCCAATAAGGGATAATTAATATCCCACTTCTGAAATATTATACATTAAATTAAGATCTTATAAGCAACAGTAGCATTTAGTAACTCGAGTATTGGAGCGAACTCCGGTACGCGTTCTATTACGTAGTGGATTCCAGTAATCAGAAGACCGACATTTATATAATAGAATTAGTTTATCAAATGTATTAATAGTTAAATAGAGTTCGACTATTCGTCGCGCACAATTGTTTCAATCGAAACGTTATACTTTAGATTAATAGTCGCTCTTAAATTTCGCTCTAGCACGGAACATGCGCTAACACTTACAAAAAGGTGCAACGGCTGGATGTCCAGAATGACTTCAAGAGCTGCTGTTGGTGTTGTTTTCATAGCACCATTGATCGCCATGCAGAAAACCCTTTGGAGGCTTTCCAATTGTTTGATAGTACTGGGTAGTTCAGTCCTTGGCAACCAGATCGTTGATGCATATATGCTATTGTGGGTCTTATCATCATTGTATATAACCAGTAAGTAATTCTGGGTTTTAAACCCCAGGTTTTCCCTATTGCGCACCTACAGGCCCAATAAGCCCTTTTATCTTTCTTTACGGTTGCGTGAATATGGAGTTCCAAGGTTAACGGACAAACAACGGTCCTTACACCATTGCTCTATTATGTTAAGTACTGACTGCATGAATTCCACTAAGGTGACCTCATGCTGCCTTGTTACCAGGATCGCCAGGTAATCTACAGAGAAGATAGTAGACTGATAAGAACTAACTAATGTCTTCCACGTAATGCCCAGGTAGGAGGATAACCGATATATGGACTTAGAACTCCATAAAGGGTGATGGTTTGTGGTGCGTGAGTAATGAGTAATGAATCATTAACCAGAACTAACATAGCGGTTATGATTGTAGGTATTTCTGCTACGTCCTCCTTAGGCATGAGACCTGCTGCGAAAAAAGAGTCAGGTCCTGTTTGTATAAAACAGCGTTGATCCGAGTAAATTTGATTAGTAGCTGCATCAGGGAGAGGTCTGAGAACCGCAAGTAAATTATAGCCATTCGGAAATCGTAGATAAAAGTGATTGTGTTCAAGACCTGGAAAAGCGAGATCACGTAGGGTTCCATAGAGAACATTTTCACCTCGCATTTTTACAGTAACGTAGCCTCCTTCAAAAGCTTTAACATGTTCGGGCAGTAGAGGTCGATTATGATCGCCACTACTAGCTGCGACATTGACTTTGTACTCGTACTCGTACGCTGCTCCTGAGATTGTAAGAAAAACAGAGATACATGAAGTTTTTGTACAATGAAAAAGTAACTGTCAGTAAGCAGATATGCACACTGAAAAAAATTTCTTTCAATACCAGAACCGTAAATGCGTAAACGAAGTTCGCTTGAACAAACTCTTTCGGTATGGCCAAGTTGCTTTTGTAACCTATGGGCCTGGCACGATCGGCTACGCATAGATTCCCAAACAACTTGGCCATACCAAAATAGTTCTGGCTCCGAGAGTTTTTGGCCAAGGAGTATGAATCTGGAAAGAATTTTCTAGCTCTGCTATTCTAGCATTGAAGGTTGCCATAAAAAATTCGCTCGAATTTGAGCAAGAGAGGGAACATAAATGTATTGCGATTTCAGTAAATTCAGATTCCGTGTAAAATTCGAAAGAAATTTTTTTAGTGTACATATTACATAAAATTTGATCGCTGGTGGTGAGAGGGCATCTCGGCATTTTTAAATCAGTTTTCAATTTTAATTTTTCAAACAAAACACTTTTATTAGAAATTTTATTGTGCATCTTTTCGCACTCTGAAAAAGTTTTAGCTTTCTTCGTTTTGGAAATGATGTCAATAAAAATAAAATTTTCAAAATGAAAAACACTCGGTCTTTTTTCGCTTAACTCGTTTTATATCACAGAATATTGGGAATTTTTTCTTAAAATTTAGAGGCATGTATAGTTTAAACGATAGAGTGGCTTAAATATATCTACTTTGTTATGAACAATTGTTAATAACATTTTTCTGGGTAAGTACATGAAAAAGGTTCCAATATTTTTAATCGAAAAGTCTACCATCGTAAATTTAAGCAATCAAAAACTTTCAGCCGACGAAATGTTCATCAGAGTCGTTAGAAGTTTTCTGTAAAGTTTTACTTCAATAAATGAAGTGTTAATGAACTAAAAGTTTTTTATTATCTCGAGATGTGCGGCGAGCACAGAACTCAGTGACGGCTTTTAGCTGAGTATTCACGATTATCTAGAAAAGTTGGAATATTTTATTGTTCAATAGGAATTTTCGTAAATTAGGTGATTATTAGTTACGTTAACAATAATGATCATAGAAATTTGTATAGAAGCTAAAATTTATTTTGATTGCAAAATTCTTGCACAAAAATAAAGGGTTTCAGCTAAATTGCACTAAAAAGTGTACGCCTTAAAGGAAAAGGGTTCTTCAATGATCTTTTTTTTGTCAATAAATACGAAAACTGCCATAAAGAAAGCATTTAACGACGATAGTTCTTCCGATGATGATGCTACAGATCCAGCATTTAACGTTTAGATTCTTTAGAATAAATTGTTCATATGTCTTAAGAATTATTTAGTCTATGCAATATATCAATGATCTCATGCATATACTTTTTGAAATTGAGGTGTAGAATTATAATAAGAACACAATATTCAGTATAATTTAGATCAAACCCTTTATTTTTGTAAAAAAAAAATTATAATGAAAATAAATCGTAACCTCTACACAAAATTCCTATCATGATTATTGTTAATGTAACTAATAATCACTTAATTTGAACAAATTCATGTTGAAAAATGAAATTTTCCAACTTCCCTAGCCGTGCCTACCCAGCTAAAAGCCGCCATTGAGTTATGTGCTCACGGCGCTGCTTGAGACAATAAAAAACTCGTAGTTCATTAATGCTTTGTTCAATTGAAGTGACATTTCACAGAAAACTTCTACGGATTCTGGTGAACATTTAAAATGAAAATGAAAATAAGATTAAAATACGGTAAAGTATGGTATGCGAAAAAGTTCTTGACATTTTCTTTTTAAATTTACCGGACGAGGTGCTATTTTAATCTAAAATTCAGATTCAGGGACTCTAACTACCTGGGAATACAATGGTCTCTAAAAAAGTTCTTGACCTTTCTTTGTGTGGCTGTGTTATTAACCATTTTCATTAACAAATGAGATAAATTAAAATTACTCTACCACCTAAATTATACTTTGAAACATAATTGTTTCAAATTTTAAGTAAAAAATCCCAATATTCTGTGATTTTGAGCCAGTTATAGTGAAAAGAGATGGAGCTTTTTCTTTTTTTTTTGTAAAATTCGACAAGGAAGCAAGCTAAAACTTTCTTCAAAAGGAAAAGTATCAGACATTGTGTGCTCTTCTACGATTCGTTGCACAATGGGACAAAAAAGCTGTCTCTGGACAAATTGATATTCAAAAGCGGTTTGTGAACCGATGAGAACGTTTTTTCAAATTTAAGCTAATAAAATTTCGTATAAATCCGTCAGGACCGATTTTGAAAAAAGGTTTTTCATTTTCTTTTATATAATAACAAAAATGAAACCATTTTTTTTTGCATTCTCATCTCAATGTAAGTTTTAATTTTTACATTCTCATTCTAATGAGAAGGTATTGGTTTTATGTAAAATTTGACATAGTCGGTTTTCATCAAATGTCCACGTTTTGAGACCTCCTGAGTCAGAAAAAACGATTTTTACGAAGGTGTCTGTCTGTAGTCTGTAGTCTGTCTGTCTGTCTGTCTGTCTGTCTGTCTGTCTGTCTGTCTGTCTGTCTGTCTGTCTGTCTGTCTGTCTGTCTGTCTGTCTGTCTGTAGCCACGATAACTTTCGAAAAAATGATCAGATTTGATTGAGCTTTGGCACACTTTTTTATGGCCGAAAAATAGAGAACGAGTTCGTTAACCAGCTATTTTGGATGAAAATCCAAAAAGTGAGCACATTTTGAAAATTTTTGAGACCACTTTTTTGGAAGATTTGAAAATTCTATGTACGGTTATTAGTAGTACGTAAAATGATGAACAAAATATTCTTATGACTTTTCGTGATAAAAAAAAAATTACTGGAGTTATAGCCTTTTTAAAATTCCAAAAAACAAACGAAAATGAACATTTTAAGCCGAAAAACGCACGATATGAAAAAAAGTCAAGAGGAGAAAAACGTTGATTCCTGAACACCCTATAATATTTTTATGACCACTTTTTGAATTTTTCGAAAAATAAAAAATTCAAATTTTGATCGCACAAAAAATTAATGAAAAATCAAAAAAGCCATTTTGCTGTAAAACTATGCAAGATACCAGAAAAGATCATCTCACCAAAATTGTGCACCTAAAAAAGATCTACAAATTTCTTATCATTCACTTTTTGATATGACGCGTAGTTTTTGTTTTATTCGTAAAAAACAGCATTGAAAATAGAAAAATCAAATTTTCAGACGAATATTACCAGCTACGAAAAAATGACCGAAACAAAATTTGTTCATCCATGGAAGAGGTACAAATTTATTGTGACTCATGTTTCGATAGGATGCGTGGTTTTTGTTTTATTCGTGAAAATAACATTGACAGTAAAAAAAATCAAAGTTTTGAAAAAACAATGCAAGGTACGAAAACATATAAATGAACAAAAATTGTGCATTCAAAAAAGACTTACACACCCGTAATCAATTTTTGTGGTAAGAATATATTCAAAATGAAAAAATTAACTTTTTTGATAAACGGCACAAGCTAAAATAAAATGTTAACGCTCCAACTTTTTTGTTTCTATCATACGGTTCAAATGATTTTCAAATCAAATATCGAGCGCGAAGCGCGAGTGTCTGGATGAGAATGTGTTCCTTAAGGTCGATAGAACCTTGAGTAAATAAAGTTCCTTTTCAGTCTAAAATAAAAATAAATTTAACAATCAATTAATATGTAGAGGTTTTGATAATTTTATAATATTTGCAAACAAACTTTTTCTTTTCATCTATGTCGAACACGAAGTTCAAAAATCTAGAGGAGCCTAGCGTAAAGCGCGATGCAAATACGCCCGAGCGCGTAGCGCGAGGTGAACACATAATCGAGCGCGAAGCGCGAGATCCAACAGTCGCGCGCCCTAGGCGCGCTCAAACTTGCGAGCGAAGCGAGCCGCGCGCGAAGCGCGCCATGAGAATGTGCCCGCGAAGCGGGCAGATTTTTTTTTATTTAGATATCCGTAAAAGTAACTCTTAAAAAGATTTGAAATTGTTAAATAGTTTCTCTCGTGATCAAGGAGCAATCACCAACATATTTCCAAATAACTTATTTTGTAGTAATTTTCATGACTTTTGCGTATTATTTTTCATTACATTTTAATTTGTTTAATTCGGTTGCGGCCTATTTTTTTGATGTTGATACTCAGGTATAATAATTAAACAGGTTTATAGAAGTCGTTTCTCAAATAAATTAACAGTATTATTTCATTTTTATTTCGAGATTTAGGTTGCAAATTAACCCTTATGTGTGTGACAAAAAAAAACAGCTTCATCGGTGTAACGGAGTACCCGGGTATCCACCTCCTTCTAAAAAATTTTTTAATTTGTAAGAGGAGAACCCAAGTTATATTTCCCACCCCGTAATAATAATAATTAAAAAACCCCTGAGAACACCCCTACCACTTTGGCCTGAATAAATCCGAAGACCGTCCACGTAAAACACTAAAAAAATTGAAAAATTCGAAATAATCACCCAAATTATCTTCAGAAAACCCCAACTTATATTTTCAACCCCATATTAATATTCAACAACCCCCTAAGACCACCACTACTACTTTTACCTCAAAAAATCCGAAGTGGTTCCACGTAAAATACTCAAAAAATTAAAAAATTTAAAATAATCACCCAGTCACCTTCAGAAAACCACAAGTTATATTCTTAACCCCATGATAATATTCAACAACCCCCTAAGACCACCCCTTCTTCTTTTGCCTTAATAAATCCGAAGTGCCTCCACTTAAAAAACTCAAAAATTTAGAATGATCACACAAGTTTCCTTCAGAAAACTTCGAACTAGGTTTACAAACCCATAATAATATTCAACAACCCCCTTATACCACCACTACCACTTTTACCTGAATAAATCCGAAGACCCTCCACGTAAAACACTCAAAAAATGTGCAATGATCACTGAATTCGACGTTCAGAAAGCCTCAAGTTATATTTCCAACCCAATAATAATATTCAATAACCCCTGAAAATCACTGCTATCACTTTTACCTGAACAAATCCGAAGAGCCTCCACGTAAAACACTCAAAAAATTAAAAATAATCTTTTAGGCTTTTAGGGTTAGGTTTCCGATCGACGTCTCTATGCACTTACCCGATTGCGAACGATTCAAACGCTTGTCCCGATTGAAAATGATTGAGAACTATAAACAAAATTTGTCCCTATTAACACCAATTCAAAACGATTCACCAGTCAATATGTCTCAATCGGGTCCAATCATTTTTTTTCTAGAAGGGGCAAAAATCGCACATGGGACTCTCGATTCTAAAGCCACAGTTGATTGATGTAACATTTCTTATTAATATTAATATTTTATTCTGATTTTATTATATAAAGTAGACTTACTTGTTATATTAAGGAAAACTATGTAGGCAAAGAGGAGAATCACGATCTTCATTTCTTTCTATATATAGACAGTGATAAAGAACGGGAAACCGAATAAAAAATTTACGAATAATAACTGCTTGATTGGATAAGTTTATATTGAATCGAGTGACTAAGATAGTTGATCTCATATCGCAGAAACTTTCATATCAGCTGTTTTATTGCTCATAGATCATTTAGAACCATTTGAGTTAAATATTTGTTTCTCATTACACTGTACCGGTGATAAAGCATCTTGCGTAAGAAAAAAATAAGGAAATTAATCATCTTCAAGTTTCGGTCTCAAATATTATCAAAAAGTGTTTCGAAATTCCACGTGGTCACGCTCTTAAAGTAGCAAATTCGTTCCTTTGAAGTAATTAAAACTAAAATGCAAATTAAAGTTCAAATTGAAACTCCTTTGAACTTAAAACTTTTAAAATAGAAGCTTAATAAATTTTCAATTCAAATTTTTTGTATTCAAACGCTCAATAATTCCAATATATAAAATGGAAGCTTTTAATGTTTTTCAATTGAACAGTTTTAAAGTAAATGCCGTTATACTGCAAAATTTTTAACTTTTATAAATTGAACGGTTTAAATAGTATTACTGGTTTAAAAATATAAATCCACGCCATGATTTTAAATGCTCTAAATTCTAGAATAAATCAAACATTTGTAAACTTTTCGAATTTCAATCGTATTGTTTTAAGAATTATTAATTTAGAAAGATCAACAATTGAATGGTAAAGATTTTTTTAATCGAACACTTTTTCAATTAGGAGTTTAATTATTTTGATTTTAAGTAGTTTTAAATTAATAATTGAGTTTCAAATTGTTTAATTTTTTATATTTGATTTATAATTACTAATTTTAAATCAGAAGTCAAATATTTATAAAAAATAAAAAATTATTCTTTCTTTGGTTGAAAAATTTGTAATTGAACGAGTTAAAATGAAATATTTTAAACTGAAACAATATTTGAATATGATTTAAAATTGAATAAAATCGTTTAATTATAATCCTATTGTTTTTTAACTTTGAAATCGGTAAATTGTTTAATCACAGTTGATCAAGATAAAACGTTTTTATTACAAATTTTTAACTTCGAACGCTTTTAATTGTTTTAGCCTTCAATACTGAATTTTGAAATTATTTAAATTGAAAATGTACGCCTAAAAATTTGTATTATGTTATCATACCATTGAGCCAGATCCCTTTCGGGGTAAGCGTGATTCACTCGGTTCTAGCCTCGTTATACTATCGGCGATCAAGGAGTTTATAGGAAGTGTACGAGGTGGTTTAAGGGGGAGGGAGGAGGGGTATACATTTTTAGATGAATTTAGAATCTTCGTGTTGTTTATTTAAATAACGCGTTCGTTCCGCAATGCTGCTCCGACCCAGGTCGCTGATCAATCTCTCTAGCAATCGACCCAGACGAAGAGCTTCAGAAAGTCATAATGTGTCATAGATCACATAAGAAGATGCAAACTTACTGCTAATCACATAGTAAGATCCATACTCCACCCGGGCCCATTTGTATGGAAGGTATCTTCTTTCAGGCGTTTCTCACTCCACTAACACTCTTCACCACACATTTCTTGTAAACTATTTGTCGCCGCACTTTTCTGTCCTGAAATACAACTTTAGCTTTCTTTACGTCCACAAATTTTTTCATGCAAGCTCTTGTGTTTTTATAGCTCTTTATATCTTTTCGAATTAGGATTTGATTCACATATTCCCACCGTTCTTTCCTCGGCCCGATTCTGGGTACGCTACCATTTACTTTACCTGAGTATACTTCTTTTCTCAATCGTTCTTTCATTCTCTCAACATGATCAAACCATCTCAGAAAATGTCTTTCACTCTTGTCAGACAGTGTTTTGTACTGTAAAGCACATTGGGTTTAAGTAGATAATTATATATTGCAATTAATTTTAGCTTTATTTGTTATATTTTTTACTTCTGGTAATGGATCATACACTGCCGATAACCTTCCGACCCTCGTTTATACGTCTGGCTATCTCTCCATCGATCTTTTCGTCAGTATTAAATAAACTACCAAGATATACGTACTTATCAAATGGTTCTGTGATCTCATCGTCTAAGGCAATGTTTCATACTTTTTTCTCGTCCTTTTCTTCAAATACCATGATTTTTGTTTTATTTACGTTAATTTCAAGGCGCACGTTCTTCATGCTCGTATTCAGTCTGTTCTTCTCTCTGTGAGACTTCGATTGACTCTGCTATAACAACCTTATCATCTGCAAATGCCAACTCACATGAAGAAATAAAATGGAAAATGTTTGAAGTAAAAGATTTCAGAATTACGCACGTGAACTGAATGATTTCTTAATTGAAAAAGTTAACAATTAAACTTGCCATTAAAAAAAAGTTGAAATCGAACTCATTTTAAATTGAATGATATCGCGTGATATGAAATTCGTGTTATTTCTAGTAATTGGATTGATTTATATTTTGAAAATTTGTAAAATTCCCGGTTAACAAATAAATTCACTTTCATTTCCCGGCTTTCCCAGTTTTCCTGGTCCAGCAGGCTCTCTGAAATAATGCAATTTTTAAGATTTACAATTCGAGGTCTCCATTCCATACCGCTCCACGTCGTGTTTGGTCCGTGTGACACTTCACGTCCTATGTATAAGCATAGGATCTGAAGGGGTACGTAACGTTTAGGCGCCGGACGTTTAGGCAGCAGGACGCTTAAGCGCCAGGTCGTTTAGGCGCCGGGATGTTTAGGCGCCGAGCGGTTTAATCACAGTAAACCCTGAGGTATCAAAGCTTGAAAATTATTTTGTTTTATGCAGCATGTTACGTTATGTATACTACGTGTTTAAAAAACAATGCAATCATTTCTTCGTTAAAATATTTGGTGGCCCTATAAAGGGCCAAGTGGGTTTTCAGTGGATGGCAAAGAACAATTTACTTTGAGCTGGTATAGTTGGTGACCGCCTTGGTGCCTTCAGAGACTGCGAACTTCTGCAAAATGAGGCTAAATCGATATTGTGAGCTAGACCTGTCAAATATTCATTCATCGTCCTACTACCAAAATGGTTTACGATATTGAGAATCCTCTTGTCTGCAACTTGGTATTTCATCCTTTTCAAATTAGGAGCATCACCTAGCAGAAACTGCCGATATGAACAGTCTTTCTGTTTCTGTACTACCTTTAATCCATCAATGAATTTCCAAATTGAGGAATGACTGACAGCAAAATAACACTTCTTTGGTTTGCAGCCTCAGCGGAATTGTTCGTTCAGGGTTGATCTCTAAGAACCCTTCCAGGTACGGACCAAACGTACAGTGCAGGTTTAAATAGTGGTTTTCTTCGAGTCAGATCCTTGTTGAGCCTTCCAACGTTGTCATGCGAACAGTATGAGAATAATTTTTAAAAATAATTGTCATAAAATAAAATCAGAATAATTTATAAAATTAAAAAATGTATTCAGAATAACATGAAGTCCATCTGGGAGACAAGCAGACCATTCAGTAAGAGTATCATTCAAATTTTCCAAGTGAACAAAGACTAGTGCTGCAATCATCCGCGCAGATAAAGCAAATTGCGGGTCCGCGTTGTATGACGATATCAGCTTTTTTTCGCAGAGTTTTTCCGTATGTTCTGACAAAGATGGAATAAGCAGCCATGAACTTTAACGCCTTCAACCGCTTCTCTTATCACATTAATTATTATCTCAAAATCAACGTAAACAAAATCAGGCTGCAATTCTGTCCACAATTCATTAATCTTTTCGAATTAATCGTTCATATGTTTCCTTGGCTTTATTTGGCAGTAGGGCATATAGGACAGGAAAAAAACCATTAGGCTCTGCCAGGATCACGTACACTTGAGAAAACAGCGGAGGTGCTAATTTAAAGGTTCCATTTATATATAGAGTCTTCATAAAACCACTCCACTCTCGATCATTCTCCTTTAAAAAAATTAGAATTCTGTCTCTCTCTCTTGGCCACTATCTTTTATTAAAAAGAGATAATTATTTCCGTAGCCATTATACTTTGTGTATGCTTCTGGAACATGATGACATAGCTCCAGATAGGGCCGCATAAGATTCCGTCGGGCATATAATTCAGTTTTCTGTTTCCGATGTTCGCTTCAAAGCCGGATAGATCCAGATAGAAAACCGTTTTTAAACTGAAACGAAAACAGTATTTTAAAGTAAGTTCCGATATAGTTCCAGATAGGGCCGCATAAGATTCCGTCGGGCAAATAATTAAGTTTTCTGTTTCCGATGTTCGCTTCAAAGCCGGATAGATCAGGACTCGTCTTTTGCGGGAGTTATATTTGCACCTACTAGAAATTTTTAGCCCTACCCAAATTTAAAAGCAAAATATTTAATGTTTTCGATACGCCCTATTGTACAGCATACAACAGTTCGTGCATTCTTTGGTTGAATCTGATATTAAAATTCTGCATACTTTCCCCAGCTCCTTGGATTACTTGTAGGAGTTTGATGTTTGGTCATCCTCCTGCAATTTGTTCTGCAATGATTCAATCTAATAAAACTTGTGTATTAACCCTTCTTATAAAGAGTGATAAAGGATTTAACTCCCATGTTGTCTTGTCCATTGAACTTTTTTAATTATTTAACCGCGTCTCTCGCAGGGATAGTTTCGCTTGTGCTTGTTACTCTTTCATTTAACCTTTGTGGAAGACTGTCTCTTGTAGGAATAGGTTCATTTGGGGTTGTTATCCTTTCATTCAACAACGTTTCTGGGAGCCTAGGTTCAATTTATTCTCCCTCAAACAACTGTTATGATTCTCCTAATAACGCGGCATCATTACCTGCTTCAGATTCCTTATCGTTCTCCCTTTCGCTTTCATCTGAAGTAAATTATTATTAAGTAAGTTAGTAATGTTAGACTACAGCCGATCCGATCATTTTCGTAGAATGCCATTTATATCTGTATTAGTAGCTGCAACGGGGTGGGGGCATTCGTTATCTTGGGAGAGTTTGTATTTTGAGTTCTAGGGATATTTGCCATCTCTGAAGTATTTAGAACTTGAGGTCCGGGGGTATTGTACACCGGGTGCAATGCGGTGTGCGTCGGTGAGGGAGCCCGCCTCTTCGAAGAAGCCAGATGAGCGACGCAAATACTGCCGTACAAACTAAAAAGATATATAAGTCCAATCTCACTCGAACTGAAAAGATCGAGAAAAATTGTTTGTCCAAAGAACTTGCAATAAAAAATTGATTTTTTAAACAATTTCTATTAGAAAATGGACTTGCGATTTTTTACTAGTCGCGGAAAGTCCAAAATACAAGGCAAAAAGAACACAAAGGCACTTGCGGACGATGCCTTTATCGGAGAGCTCGAGCACGGCGTCAAAATACAACAGCAAAACATACGTAAGGGACACTGTGTGTTCAGCGGATGTCCCGAACTTACCCGAACGATCGTCGCTAATGCATAGCCCGATCTAGCCGGGACTTATTTCCCTTGGATTTCCGATCAGAGTCCGAGCTATTTCACAAGGCTAAAAGATACATAAGGGCAAGCGATTCTTTTCGTTTGTAAATTCGCTCCGCACTCGGTCACTTCTACAAGGCAAAAAAGACACAAAGTTCTTTAGGTTCTCTTTGATTTGTATGCTGATGACGTATTACATGCCTTATACAAATTTTAGGACACGCAAAGTACTTTGCGTATCTTTTCATGTTGTATTTTTCAACTTTTTCGACTTTCTTCATTTATAAACAATCGTTTTTTGCAATAAATATTAATAATTAATAATTTTTATTAACACAGTTAGACGCAGCTTTCTCTTACGAATCCAACAATACCAAAAACTCATTTTTCATAAAAATGTCACTTATAAGTGACATAAATGTATCTTTTTAGATTGGACGGCAGAATAGCTGATTACACCCAACCAGGATACCGAAGGCCGACGAGCCCGTTGTGTGGTACCACCACACTACTGAGGACGATGCGTGCATCCTGGTTGGACGGAGATTGGAAAAATGCCAGGCTGACGCTTAAAGTTGGAAGCCGAAGCTAGAGTTGAATTTAAGGTAGGGCAGCGGTGGTTACAGATAGGGCGGAAGTAAAAATTCCCGCGACATGATCTTAGTTAATTGTAATTTTGAAGATAGGGAATTGGTATTTTAAGTTAGGACATTGTCCCACAATGTCCCCCCCCCTAGCTACGGACATGGTTCTTCATAACTTTGCCTTAACTACGCAGATTTGTGGCTAACACGTCTTTATGGTATTCACGCACTCAGTGCTTTTTGAATCGTATTTAAAAAAACTAATATCAGTCTAGAAAACTTTACTTTATTTATTAATATTAAGTCTGCTAGATGTTAAATTTAAAAATTCAAGATATTCGTAAGATTTATTAAACTGTACGGTGGATCGAAAAAAGCGGAATATAGTGTGATTTTTTTACTTTCTTTGTACTCAGTGAGCGTACAATGTATAAAATTATAACGAAATAAGAACTGAAACTATTCAACTGGATGGACAAGAATCTACGAGTGTAACTGTTTTACTTAAATCTTTACCGACCAAGCCTAGAACCCGATGGATGAAAATCTTGGAAAAATTCAGGAATAATGGATGGTCTTTTTCTTATCAATTTATGCCATAATTTTTTGTTTAAAAACGGGCGCCAAGTTTGGGCCCAGAGCATCCTATTCTGTATTCAGTTTTTTTTGTTGATAAAATTACCATAAAAATAGCGGATCTAACTCTCGCTGCGCTTTACGGAGCAAAAAGGGACATAGGCTGGCCTGGATAGAGGACTACACGAATGGCGGGGCGAAATGGTCAGAAATGCCAAAGGAAGCCTCAATATCGAGGAGGGAGCGTTATCTCATATTTGTATAAACTGGTACAAAGCATATAACAGAAATGGTTAAAAAACGCATGAAACACCAGATGACTATAATACCCATACTTAATGAGTTAGTAGCTGTATTTATTGAGGAAGAAGATATACCTCATGAACCCGTAAATGGGGCATAATTTCTGAAGTGTACCCACATCGAAAATGAAAGTTGTCCGATCGGGCTGAAAATTGGCCCAATTGTAGTCCTATTAGATAGTACTCCTCACACCAAAAATTAATTCATTTTGATAATTATTTATCACAGTGGAGGGGGTACAATTTTGTGTTTTTTAAGAAAAGCTTTACTTTCAAACGTTTGTAACTTTTGTCCTATTGCCTTAAACAAAATTTCACTTGAAATGTTTTCGATAGAATTTTTCATAAAATTTCTGGTGGTAATAACGATTTTTGAAAAAAATCAAAATTGGACCCAAATTTTCGAAAATCAAAAATAAAGTTGACTTTTTTTCAAACTTGGGCACTTTTTTTTTCTTCAAAATAGTTTTAAAAGAAAGCTGAGATTTTTTCCTATAAGACCTCCAATTTTTAGAGTGGCAAATTAATTTGTCTTTGAGTAATAGAACGATACGTAAACAAGATGCCGTGATTGGGCGGGTGGCGCGCGATTTTCCCTAGTGCGCTCACGCCGAGGATCGTTGTGCAACGCTTTAGTGCCAGTTTTTTAAGTTAAGTAATATTACATGGTAATATTATCTATCTTTCGGTTCGATTTTTTGGCGATATTTTCAACAGTTGTTTTCTTTGCAGGCTTCTTTTGCGGTTTTTGTTTTTTGCCATTCGAGAAGATGTCGTATTTCTCAGAGGACGAAAACTTCTTGAGTTGAAGTTTTCCGTCTTGAGTGGAAATGAAAGCGTGGTACTGTAATGTATCTGGCATCATGACAGCTTTGTCAAATCTGGTTTTCAGTCACTCGGTGGCTAAGGCATGATTTTCTTTGCTGCTGAAAAAAATTTCGGTTTCCTTACAGTTACTGTTTGGCCACTGAAACAAAGCATGGAGAGTGAGCATGTGATGTTTCGGAGAACATTGTAAGCTTGAACGTACTGCTTGTCTCTTTATATTCGCTCCTATACCATCACATGCACCCTTACCATGAGATGTTCCATGGAAGTGCCATTCAGCTTGGATACCAAAATCTTCTTCATGGGCTTGGAGATTAACAAAGCTACTCCTATTTTTGAAATGTTGCCCTGTACCATCAGTGAAATAGTAGATTTTACTTGGCCTGAAATGAGTTTTCACGTATTCTACCATTATCTTTTGATACTCGTGAACAGCCACCATGTCATGAGCTAAATTATCATTGCGCTACATTCTGGATTATGAAGGCGTAATTCTCAGCAAAATCGAAGCAAATCAAAAACTCCCCAGGCAATAAATTTTCCTTCAGGTTTTTGAAGAAAAATGTAAATGTAAAAAAAATGTAAATTCAAAAGATGTATATTCTCACTTCTAATTTTTAAAGCATATTCCCAATTAATTTTACACTTACCGTAATGCAGGCGTTTGTTAATTCACCCTAAAAATGCAGAGAACAGTTATTCTAGCAGCATATAATATTACTTAACTTAAAAAACTGGCACTAAAGCGTTGCACAAAGATCCTCGGCCTGAGCGCACTAGGGGAGATCGCGCGCCACCGGCCCTATCACGGCATCTTGTTTATGTATCGTTCTATTGCTCAAAGACAAATTAATTTGCCACTCTAAAAATTGTAGGTCTTATAGGAAAAAATCTCAGCTTTCTTTTAAAACTATTTTGAAGAAAAAAAAAGTGCCCAAGTTTGAAAAAAAGTCAAATTTATTTTTGATTTTCGAAAATTTGGGTCAAATTTTGATTTTTTCAATCGGGCTAAAAATTGGCCCAATTGTAGTCCTATTAGATAGTACTCCTCACACCAA